>JAOXYL010000090.1:5965127-5977087 GCA_028564955.1 Terapon puta | reverse complement strand
AATAAATAATAAAAGTTTTACTTACATCCACGTCACTTTCTGCAACCTTGACAGGTTTCCCTGACTCCTTCAGCATCTGACTTCCAGCTACCTAGAAATTGCAAAACAAAATGTTCTAGATATTATTCGTGCTGCAGATCAAAACGTCTGAACTATGGTGCGGTGGTGCTGGAAAAAAGGAAATACAGAGCACAGAGACCAGCTACAAGCTACAGAATTACAAGGCTGAGACAGACTACCCGTGACACACTCGCCTCGTGTACATGACAACATGAGTGAGTTTTGGCACACAAAATCAGCTCTTGCCATGAAGAGCACGACGGCAATGGATACTTTGAAGCCCTGCACAGATTGACTTATGCTTAAAACGTCTGTACACAATGTTCCCTGCATCCAAAAAAAAGTTGCAGTGTTTTTTGTGAACAGGAAAATACTTATTTGAGGAACACACCCCGGACTTCCTGAATTCAGGTGCTCACTGTGGGTTTTACTGGGGTTACTGACAGGGTTATACGGTGCGAGAATAACCTCCTGAAACATTCATGTTAGTTTGAAAACATGGATACAGAGCACATGTGAAATTCTAACAATGAAGATATCAGCAAATTCCACTGACGACAGCTCTTTTTTTTGTTGTTGGAAATGTTCCGTTTAGGAGAACATGTGCTCCTTTTTTGGGGAAAAAAAGTTGAGACAAGACACAGTAGAGCCCTGTGTTATTGTCAAGAAGGTGCAGCGTTTCAGAGACGATGGTAGAAGCAGCTGGCTTTTCAACCACCGGGCCACAGCCACAACACATGCACTGCCGAGCCATCCCATGCCCACTTTTCAACAGCATCCTCAACATCACCACGTGGGGAGGACGAGGAGGAGGAGCAGGAGGTGGAGAGGTCACATGTAGGACAAGAGATTTGATGCCATTCAAGCTGTGAATGCGGTGCTGTAAGCAATGGGATGGTCTTTCTAGAACAAAGACTCTCTAACACTCACACTCAGACTACACACATGCTTCCCTATTCTGGACACTGTAGAAACATGCACAGGCATAAATGCGCGCGAGCACGCACACGTACACGCACACACACACATACACACACACACATACAAAACAAACAACAGCATACTCTTTGTATAGCACATGTACTGGATACACACACACACACATACAGCTTACGTTCATTAAAGGCCTGAGAGGCCCAGCAGTGCAGTGCAGTAGTAAACTGTGAACTGCGAGGATCAGGGGCTCTAGAGCTCTGATCTGGGAGTCAAAATCACAAAGACAAAGAGCCGCAGTCACAAAATGACGGCTGCTTTTGTGAGAAAAAAAAAAAAAAAAACGACACAAGATTTCTGGGGGATATTTGGTCTCACACAGATGCCCGAACATCTCTATCCGTAGCTGTGACACAATAATGTCTCAGATCGAGTGTTAGAAAGAGTTGTCAGTGGTTGTAAATGTGTTAGTCTGACATATTTCAAATCATAGAAGGCGCAGAAGAAATAGAAAACAATCGAATCAGTCAGAAGATAAACTGAAACTAACAGAAATCAGGTTTTTAACTTCTTCTTTTAACTTCTCACCTTCAGGTCCAGATACTCCAAGTCCTTCTTCAGCTGCATATAGGTGTCATCAGCCTGGAGGGTGACAAACATGTAAGTGTAGATTATTCATTTGCATCAACAGGTCTTGAATAATTCACTGACAATTCATCTGGTAGGACATGATGATGTTTTTGTGTCAAGTATGAAGCGTGAACTGCTCTGTCTGTGCCAACATGCAATGTGACTGACACACACTCTCACACTGCAGTAGGAAAAATTCATTCGTTTTCTCAGAGATGCTCAGCAGCTCCTACTGCAACAAACAAAACACACCAGATCCACTGGAAGCAGCAGAGATCTTGAAAAAAAACACATCGCTGAATTCACCTTAAATTCAGCTCACGCTACTCAACGAAAGAAAAAAAAAAAGAAGTACTGCCGAAAATGAAAGAGTCACGAATTAGAAGATCACATCCACAGCCAGACGGTCGGCAAAAGCATGGGATGGCTTTGTGGACGTCAAAAAGTTAGCAGCACAACATGCTATGGAGAGTATCACTGGAAGCACGACATGGAAACGGACGAGCCAAGAACAGCACATGGAAAAAAGAGGCGGGTGGTTCAATGACGGCAGCCAGGCCAGAGTTTACAGGTTAACCACGGTGACGTCACACCACGAAAGCACGGGGGCTTGTGGGTAGAGGTTGCCACTGGACTTGGTGATATTCCGGTTGATTAAAAGTTTTGTGTTTTTGGAAGTTTGTTTTTCCTGTGATAGGCTATTTCCCATTAAGACGTGTTCTTATAGTTTGGAACTACCAAGTGCAAGAGCAACAGGGAGAGATGGATTGGGATTATGCCAGGAAATTAACCTAATCTGCATTACACTTTTATGATTGTAAGGTCTTTGTGAAGACATTGTGTTTGCAGAAAAATTAGACAATTGGGTGAAAACTGACGCTGTGCAGCGTAATGTATGTTTTGATTTGTTCAGTGTTGAAAGTATGGGGGTCAACAGGGGCACCAAAGTTAAAATGCATTGAATTTTATTTGGTTATCAGATATGACCAGTGTGTCAGTTACATCGGAAAGACAAAAAAAAAAAAACAACTTAATATTATCTTATTGAAATGCCTATACAATTTATATGCAAACCTGACCTGGCAATGGCAATAGAAGAATTGTCTGGGCGATAAATGTTAAAAATAATGTAATTCTATAATAATAATTCTAATAATGTAAATCTTGTTTGACGAAGTTGATGAAATGATTATAATTATCTGGAAATAATGGGTGTCTCTACAATATTTATTAGAAAGCCATCAAAACAGTTTCTTAAAGATATTTCGCTCTGGACCAAAGTGTTAGACTGACAGACTGATGGACAGACCAACAGTGTCGTTCACAGAGCTGCAAATAAGATGCTGATATAAGTGCTAAAAAATCATGGAACAAATCATATGAGACAAACAGTGTGATAGATCTGATTTAAATGTGAAATATGTTTAGTGGCAACCTCTACCAGCCAATGGTAAAATGAGGGGCGGGCAGGCAGGCGTGCCGTGGGGGGGCCCCACCTGGGTGCTGCAAGGGCCCAGGGGAGCTGAGAGGTCCACATGTCCAAGTGCGGACAAAGGAGAAGCGCCGGAGCTGAGGAGGGGGCTGGCGCTATTGGTGGTAGTAGCGAGAATGTGGTTGTGGTGGTTGGGCTCTTTGGGACCGTTGAGCCGCTGGAGCTGGGCTAACGTGTGCTGACGGGCGGAGGCCATCTTGGCCTGATGCCGGCGCAGCTGAATGAGGAACAGGGTGAGCTCCTCGGGCTGTCAGGCACCACAGGACATTAAATCTGGCATCAAAGCTAACCACACCAAATTCAGAGAAACATCTACTGTTTTTTAAAATGGAAACCTCGTATTCACAAAACTAGTAGCCACTTAGTTGTGTGGCTGGCTGGTGGCCAGATTGAACAAGCAGGACAGGCAGCTAAATTGGGGGGATTAATGCTGTTGAAAAATAGGCAGGACTCACAGCAACACACTATGCACAATAGGCAGTGTCTTCCAGATGTTCAGCCACAGCCAACAGGCCCGTGCCGACAAAAGGCGAATAAAGACTGGGTCGATATCTGTCACCGTACCGCTGTAGCGTAGAACGAATGTACTTCTGGTGACTGATTTATTGAGTGTCTAGTGATGTTAACACACTGCAAGAAATGTATTACTGAACCGTGGAGGAACACTGTGAGACGGCATTACGCATCATTTCCAACATACTTAAACCTTCAGACAAGTTCCAAATAATGAAAAAATGCCTGATGTAATGTCTCTTAAAATTAGAATATTTGAAATACTTGCATGTATGTGTTCTGTAAGACGTACCGTTTTGCCGTGAAGGCTGGGCGCGCTGACTGTGTGTGTGATGTAACCAGATGGAGGCATTGAGCGCCTGTCGATAGTAGCAGCCTGTAAATATGTAAACAACACATTTTATAAACACTGATGGAATTTGGAAATAAAAAAAAAAATCGAATTCTAAAATCTAATTATGGAGAATGTATGTGATAGCACTTACAGAATAAAAAAAGCCGAAGCACACAAAATAATCAGAATAGTGCTAACAAAAAACCACAAGTTACACATCACCAGTTCTTCTTTTAGACCAAACAAAGGTTTATATGACCTCGAAAATACTGTATTGTTTATCATCTGTGGGCAAAATGAAGTTGCCTGTGGTTATGGGAGAGTGGGCGGAAATTTGCATATTTGTCTTTTCAGTCAATTTCATAAATGTGATATGCAAATACATCAGTTTGCATAAATGTGACACATGTATTTACATATACTTATCATTGAAGATGGTATATATGATATAACATCCATGCATTCTTAATAGAGTTCACAGTTAATAGTTTTCTATTTGACTGATGGCTGATGCAGTTGAGGTAATTTTACAGACTGAATGCCTTGAGGATATGTCTGCCATTGTAACCCAAGGCACTGAAACAATTATTCTGTTCAGCAGAGCACAGTTCCAACATCCGGCTCACACTGTCAGAGTGACTGACGTTGTTCTGGATGAGAAACTGTTCTATTTGATATTTTGCACTTGGTAGCGGGGAAAGAAAGCATTAATGGCCCTATCTTTGGAGGAGCCGAAACAACAGGGAAGATCAAATCAATGTCACGCAATCAATGCAAAAGAATGCAGTGACAGCAGGAAATGATCTGCTTTCATCTATATGCCACTGAATGTAACATGTCTTATCAACAATATCATATCTATCCAAGGCATCATTAAAGTACCTATCCTTCATAGATTCTTTTGCTCTTGACAGCTGAATACTATTAAAACTTTGAGCTAGCATCAAACATACAACAAAAACAACGTGGTGTTCTGCTTCTTTATTTTACCTTGAGCATCTGAGATTTGGTCCTGCGGGGGGAAACAGTGAAGGGGATGTCCACCACTGACCTGTCACCCACAGGCCTGACCGTCACCCGTTCAGCTGGCGTATGCGGCCTCCGTGTGGGCGACAGGGTTCGGCTGGTGCCGGGTGGAGGCCCCGGTGGGGGGATGTCTGCAGGTGAAGGTGGTACGGACACGCAGCGGGGAGGCCCGTCTGACCTTGGAGCTGAAGAGGAGGGAGGCACAGTGGATGGGGGGCGGGGGCCAAACGGGTACTCCGGGGCCGGCGTGTAGAGCGGCGCCGTCGGGCTGCCGTGCCGGAACTGGTGGCGCTGCTGCCACTCATACAGCTGCCAGACGGTGCTGGACCCCGGGCCACCCTGCTCTGGGGTGAGGCGGAAGTGGCTGAGGCGGTCCTGGGCGTACTTGTACTCGCCAAGTCGGGCGGGCGTGGGGCTCTGGCGAGGAGTCTTTGGCAGGGTCTGGTATGCATCCATGGCGGTGAACTTGTGCTGGGTAGGTGGTGTGCGACGAGGGAGGGTGTTCTCTCTGGATGGTGGCCTGTTGAAGAGGGGCAACAAGACAAGGAAAAATCATGTTTCATACCCAATAAGAACATATCAAAAGATTTCAGAGAAACCTCACCCGATGTTGCATTGAATTTCTATTTTATGTTTCATTAAGCACAATACAAACACAATTTATTGATGTAGAAATTGGCTTTCAAGTTCACAAGCAAAAGTCTTGAGTTCAGAGATTAAACACTGCAGTGTGTAATCCTGAGCTGGTGTTCAGATTCACATTCAATCTGAAATCAAAGGTCTCCAGAGGGACTTTATACTGTACCTATACAGTAAATACTGCAGTCTACAATTATATATTAAACAGCAAAAGTTGTTTAGCTTGGCTGGCCTGATCTGGCATTAATCTAGCCCTGTATTCATACTGCATTGCCAGTTTAAATCCATTCTAGAAAAAGGACAAATAAAATACAAATTTTCAAATTTATTTCATTCATGTGTATGTATATTAAACAACATTTCCTTTTTCACAAAATACATCATATGACAGTGACTGACCCTTTGAGTTCAGACTTCTGCACTTGGACCCATTGCTCCACTTGCTCCAGAGTGCTTCTCCTCTGCACCTGCTTGTGTGAGTCAGCTGGGGTCGGGGGGGCCCTCTGGTACGTCCCCGCCGCGATCCCGTTGGGCTCCAGGATGGGACTGGGCGTGGAGACGAGGCCGTTCCTCGTGCAGACACTGGAGGGCAGCGTCGAGGCGGCTCGCGACGGCGCCCGGGATGGGACCCTGGACACGGGCGCAGAGGCCGACACGTGGTCTAACTGCGGGAGGGCGGAGGGTGCCGGGTTGGAGGGGAGAGAGGTGTGCGTGTCCATCTCCAGGGCTGTACTTCCTGTGTGGTGCTCCAGCATGTTGGCGGCAGGAGAGTCTTTGTGGAAGCTGCAGCGGTCGTCTGCGTCGCGGTGAATGGGCTCCAGGAGAACCTCGTGGATGATGGGCCTCGAGGCGTCAGAGTCCGAGGTCTTGGTCTTGTGGTGGTTCACGTGGTTCGTCTGTGGGACTGCATGCTGCTGCACCATGTTGAAGTTCTCAAAATGGTCAGATGGTCTGAGAGGAGTCGAGATTACACGAAAAGACAGGATGAATTTTGGCCTTTAACACTTCTTGTATCTTTCTCTTTGGCACAGGAAAGGTTAAGAAATAAATTAGACACTGTGAGCTGATGGAGGGAAAGAAAAAACAAAAGCAGCACGGAGGAGTACAGAAAGGGAAATGAGAGCGGCTGAAGGAAGACATTTCGCCTTAAAGGAGAATAACATACACCTTGGATTATTATTTGGATTCAACACAAAAGGACTGAAATGATGATGAAGCAGTGTTTTCTTTTCATTCTGTTGTGCACTCGTTAGGGTACAAAGCTATATGGGTTATTTCTTCAACTTGCTTCTGTCAATACCTTAATAAAGTGACAGGTTTAAGATTATGATTACTATCCTGTCTGTCATTTGGATAATCCCAGGCCACGAAAGAAACCACACAATAATGAACTACAGCAGTTATCCTGACTGCTGATTTTTTTTAATTTTCAAACTTCAAAAAAGATTTCTGCAGCTTTTACCCAGTATGCACCAATTTCCCTTCATTTGATCACTTCCCTGATATCCCATGGACAACATGTTCCCCCAGTTCAGGGCACTTAGTCTTTGCTCTGTCGAGCTGAGCTCTGAATTTGAACTAGATGACTGTCACATAAAAGAAAATCTCTTAGCCACATGAGTAACTTTAAGGATAGGGCTAAACACCACACATGGCAGGGCAGATGACAAGCGAAGCCTTGTAACCAAAGTTGATTTTAAACTCATTAATGAAATCCCATGTGACAACAGTCAGGTCTCTGAAATTCAATGAACCGCACACTACAGTTTACTTTTAAAAGATGAATTAAACAGCCTCAGGTACCCACATGCTCCCTGCTAGCAGTTTGCATCTGAAGAAATTCATTATAAATTAACACTCTGATGACTGATTTGTCCCCATTAGATCTTGTTAGATGGGGAACTGAAAGTTTTTCCTCTTTTAAAGTAGCGTGTTGCTAACAATGTATTCCATCAATATGTATAAAACACATTTTTCCGTATTGTAAAAGAAAGCATCCCCCTGAAAAAGAAGTGCGGCATGCAAGCACTGTAACTACTGTTACTGTTACAGTTTTTCCAAACAACAAAGCACCAAAACAATGGTGAAAAAGAGGTTTAAAGTATTTTCAGGTGGAAGCCGCCTTCAGCTTGGTTTCCCACCTATCATTCATTAACAGCTCGTGTCGTCCTATGGGATTTTCTCTTCCACAAACAGAAAGCAAAAGATTGCAGGCTGCGGATGTCTGAGGCTGCCAGTGACTGATGGGACGTATTTGATCTGCGTCACCCCCCCACCGTAAACACATGAATAATACATGGGGGAAGAGGCTGCTTGTTCAAAACCAGCATTTTGTAACATCAGGATGTCCTCTTTGAAAGCAGGCGAACACGTTCAAAAATACGCTGCGCTCATGTGCAACTGCTGCGGGACTGACACAGATTTGTAACAGCTGTAAACAACAGAGTGGGATGTTTTTCCAGGAATCTGCATCTTCTATACTGACAAAAGAGACAACTGACAACACTCCCTGTTTACAATAGGCTATATATGCAATATAATAGGAGAAGGTATTACGTCCCGAACATTGACGCACACTGAGGTAATGGTGTAATTCTTCTTAATCTGCAGTGCAATTTATGGTACTAACTTTGAACCAACATGGTAAGCAGTATAAATAAAGCAACAAACAAATAAATAAAATATCTATAAGATCGATTATTATTAGTCACAAATCAAGCATGAAATAGGAAAGGAAAGTTGATTCACTGGTGCTGAATGAGAAATGTAGATCAAAGCCGATGTATCAATGAAGGTAAGTACATGTGTGTTAGGTCTATGTGTAGTATATACTTGACTGAATTACTATGAATGAATGAATGAAGGTCAGTCAGGCCTGCTGAGCACTCGAGTGATTCTTGATGTAAACTCAGCTGACTCACACAGGCAACTGCAATTAGGTAGTGGACGTTAAGCAACATTTCTGTTTATCTCCATTAAAAGACTTCCAAAATACTGTGAACAAACACAAGGGGGAGCTCATAATATAGGGTGAAAAAAAATCTCTGTCAGTAGACAGAAAAGTAATGATGGAGAACTTTTAAGCAAAAAGTTGAAAAATGACTCTTTTATTCAGTAGGTAAACATTTAGTGACTATATATTACTTACCAAAGGATAAGTGTGTTGCTGACTCTATGGCTGCCATTTTCAGAGCAACGAGTATTTGTAAGGTGTGTGTTCACTTGATTCAATAAGAAGCACCGTGTGTGTGTGTGTGTGTGTGTATGTGTGTGTATACATGTAGCCCCACCTGAGGAGTGTGTTGCTGTGGTTCTGCATCAGCGTGGCCTGGTTCATGGCCCTCAGCCAGGTGTTCATGTCCTCCTGAGTGTCAGCGCTGAAGTAATACGTCCGCATCCCAGTGTGCTCCGCCTGCGAGCCAATCACAGAGCTCTGCTTGTAAATGTACGAGCGCATACCAGTGTGGCTAGCCTATAGGAAGAGAGAAGAGGCCGGGTCAGTGTCATGGTCAGAGAGAAAGAGAGAGAGAGAGAAATCAGCTGAGAGACGGTGCGTAACATGAGCTTCAGCTTTGGTCAGAGAGACAGGGAGGCGTCATGCTGTCCAACAAGAGAAACATCACAGGCCACATAAGCATCGACCAATACAGAGAGAGCCAATGAAGGAAAACCACACAAGAGAAATACATAGACAAAAAACGCCAGCCAGTTACGACCAACAAAGCCACGACTTTTGACCAATGAGGGGACAGATTCTTTGGCACAGTGGAGAATAGAAAATGCAAGTGTCAGATAAAAGATTCCCAAAGTCTCCTCACAAACCTGTTTGTTTCCTGTTATTACAATTTAGGAACCTACTAAATACACATACAGGAGCAAATTACAGTTTGCAAACATAAATGGTAACATAGCAACTTTTCATTGCTATATTTCGCAAACAAAAGGAAACAACATTAGGTACAATAGTCTGTCTCTGAAACACAGCTCTGCAAAGAGGCAGTGTGCATGTGAGCCTGATTAAATTGCACACCGTGGCGTTGTAATTGTACTCTGTGATTTACGTGCTGAGATCATGACAAGCATACTCAAACGCAAGATAGAGATTTCTTTGTATGAGCAGTAAAAAGACTATTAGCCAGGTGATCTAACACTGCAGTCGGCGTGCGACAGTCAACATCACATCTGCATCATTTCATCATGGGGAAGGATTTAAAGACGCAGTGTTTTTGAAAAATCCAAAGGAACTATGCTGTTTTATGCTGAACAGGAAATTTGATGCTGCAGAATCATTTAAAAAAAATACAAAAGAAGCTAAAACCCAGTGTGAACTACCTGCCAAAATAGTGACTAGCTAGGGAACAAATGGTGGAAATATTAGCAACCAGATAGTCCCATAATAGAGCTAAAAGTAGAGCAATTATTTAGCTTATTTTCCATAAGGTGGTTCCCTCCTCATAGCAACAATTTCCTCCATTTTCCTGAGTGACTACTACAGATGAGGGGTGTTCAAAAGGTTGCAGTAGCAACTGCAAGAAAGACAGAGAATGTTTTTTCCATCTGAAAGAAAATGTGAATCAGTTCTTTGTCAAAACTTTCTGAACTTTTCTTGCTGCACTGAATTTTGGTCTGCTGAGGCCATCATCTGGCATCTCTGCTTCTCACGCTGTGGATGAGAGTTTTCTGAACTGTGCGGGTCCAGAAAGAAGCTCACGCCGAGACATTCTGCATTTGATAATTCATAAACTCAAAAAAAATTCCTGCCCCTGCACTTGTTTTTGGCTGAAAATATCTCAGCATGATGTCACCGATATCACAATTGGCGAGCTATCCAAAGGGACGAGAAAAACACGCCATCAAACAGCAGAAATGGCCAAGAAATCCAAGCTAACAGCTGTTTTTTTAATGAACAGTTTTTTTAATGTTTTGTATCTTTGATAAAGATGTCCTTGCTGTGAAGGTTGGTTTATTAGAGACCCTTTTAAAGTGAGCTGCACTCCTCTGAGCACAGTGTAGCTCTTTAAATGTCCTACTTTTCCTTTCCGTCCTCCCTTTCTTCTTTCCCTCATTCAGTGTTTCGGTGGTTGGGATGGGAAGACAAATGAGAGAACCCACTCAACAACAGATGCATGCAAATGAAAAGCAATTAAACACTAAATCTTCCCTACCCTAATTCATTCACTGGATAATGAATGCGGGATAGTAAGTGTGTGCAGAGTGTCGTGGTGGAATCCGTGGCAGCTGCAACTGCGTCCATTTCACTGTGATTTCTTTATTTGTTTGATGTTGTGATGAAATGAATGTGATTTCTCGGCAACTCTCGTCAACGGCCTTGCGACAGTCAGAAGCACAGAACGCCACTCCCTCTTGTGCAGTTTCGACGCTCCCGCTAAAACAAATTCATGAATAATACAAGGACCGTCACCCCTGCTGTTCTGTCTCTGTTACTGTAAACTCTGAATAAACCCTGGCACACAGATGCAGACTTGCACACAAACAAACATAAATGCTCCAATTCCCATATCCCTCCCGGGTTTCCTAACAGCTTGATAAGTCACCTCCCTCTGAAAGCACCGCCGTCTGGCTGCTGAAACAAGCTCATTTCGGTGGCGGCTGCACTGCACTCGTGAAGACATATAAAAAAAAATGTGTATCTACTTGACACTGAACCTGTTACACACTGTAAGACCTAGGAGCTGATTGCACCGCAGACTTGATTCATACAAGTTCAGATAACCTTGTGAACTAGCTCTTTGGTGATGCTCATGTGGACGAGCTGTGAGGAGAGTGCAAGCGTGCACCAAGTAACTTACGGAGGCGAGTGGAGGTTGAAAATGTCCTCAGTAATGGTCTTTATTGTTGAAGTTCATTCAAACGTGGTGGCAAACAGTAAAGTGCTACATTCAGTGCTTTTGAGTAACAGCTACAGTGCAGTTGATGGTCGGCAGAGCTGTAACTGTTATGATTTTCCTCTTCTAAAAGCATGGATTTTTCAGATTTTAATGAACTTGGTATGTGGTCCAGGTTACTTCATGTCTTGCAATACTCCCAACAGTGCTCTGCAGCCACTGTGAAGGCTCTAACTATATAATCAAATTAAAAAGGTGCCATATGTATTAAATCATATACCTTATAAACCATATGTTTACGAATACTTCAATAGTGTAAATTGGAAGACAGCGCATTGCAATCAAAAAAGTGCTCTCCATCTGTCAGGTAATAAAATAAACTGACTGGTAATTTGTTACTGTGTGGCATTTGCCAAGTTTAAACGGCATATTAAACTGAAAAACCTGTTTTTTGGTTGTGTGAGATGAAGCTATATATGTATATATG
>JAOXYL010000090.1:5928871-5942058 GCA_028564955.1 Terapon puta | reverse complement strand
TCACTAATGTGATTATCAGCAAAGAGTGAGGAAAAAAAGTTATGACCCCAGAGAGAGAGAGAGAGAGAGAGAGAGAGGGGGAGAGAGAGAGAGAGAGAGAGAGGGGGAGAGAGAGAGAGAGAGAGAGAGAGAGAGAGAGAGGGAGAGAGAGAGAGAGAGAGAGAGAGAGAGAGAGAGACGGTAGCTCGTTAGAGAATTTCATGCAAACTTCTGAAAGGTCAGGAACTATAAAAATGGAAATGAGATGCATTTTCATCAAAGTCAAAGCCAAAAATAATGTTTTCATGAGAGAGATTTTAAATAGAACTGATCTGGCATTGGGAAAAGTCATTGTTCTTTGATAAAGCGATAATGACGCTCTCCAAAAGATGAAAAAAAAAACACATTTGTCCTTTCATTCAATGTTTTTTCATACGCCACCATTTGTTGAAAGGTAAATGCGTTGTGAGGGCAAGAAAATAAAGAGTGTTTTGTAAGTGTGACCTTGTTGAAAGAGAGGAGAAGAAGAAGAGCGAGGGGGATGGACAGAGACAGAGCAGAAGTGAGACAGAACATTTGAAATCTCCATTAGACCATTACTTTGTCTGCAAGTGAAGTACGCAAAGCCTATTTCTATTATCTGCCACAGATGGCACAGACTCTACCAGGTGTCTTTAGGAGTTCAACCTGCTTCACTCCAGAAACAATCAGATCAGGGAGGAGCTCCTGAAACTGGCAGTCTTGAGGGATGCAATTTGGCCTTTGAGTGTCACCAGACTCTGGCTCAGGAGGACTGGAAAAAAGGTATGACCTTTCTTTTCTGCAAATTAATACATATGTAACGCCGGTCCTGGAAGGATTTGGGGAGAAACACGATCCACCTATTTACTTTGAACACCCAAAGAGGGCGAGGTCGTCTGTTTACGCCACGGCAGCAAACAGAGAGGTTACAGAGAGACAGAAAGGGGGAGAAAAACACAAAAAGCTACAAAACAGATGACAGAGAAGAGAAAGCTAAATCATATTTATACTAAAACTTTGCTTCACGGTCTTTCGGCTACTTATAAATTTTCTCATCAGCTGCCTTTTATGGTCTTTGCTGTCCACTTGCCTGATTGTTTAGACAAACTCTGGGACTCTCACACAGCCAAACAAGCCATTTTGAATCGAGCTGAACTAATTTAATTGCATACTAAGGGAGCAGAAAAGGATGGGGGGGTGAGGGGGTTTAGAGATTGAGTAATTCTGGAGAGAGCACATGAAAGGAGGCCGTCACACTCTGCTGAACGTGTTGTGCTGCTGCTCCATCAGCATCGATGTTCTAGCTGTTCCATAGAGTGCTTTTATTATGAAAGGAGGCGCTGATCGAAAAGGTGTCTTTGTTTTGGTTTTTTTTGTAATTTTGCGCTGTTCATAACTGATCCTTATAAATTATTTTCTGACATATTTAAAGGGCTTTCTTCTCCGTCATGATTTAAATACACTGGACATCAATTTCTTAGAGCCTTTTGGAGCCTTATTTTGGTGAAATTATAGGGTTGCCAACATCAATCTTACAGGGGTGTAACCTCATAACCTCAAACTAATTATTATCTATTGTGCAGTGTCTGTTTTCTTTTTGTCATCTTTTAGCCACACTGCTTTAGAGGCTATTTCTTCTTTGTCCATGCGTTGAGGTTGTTCATGTGTTTATTTTGTACATAGAAGAGACATCCAATTTCCACAAATCACAGCCCGCCAGCTTGTTGTGACACTGTAAAACAACGCTCAATAAGATGACATACATTAAACTTTAAAGTCATACATTGGTTTGGACTGAAGTGCTTTACTCAATGGCACGCTGATTGCAGCAGCTAAGGGGGCAGAAACGTTATTCGCTTCATTCGCCTGCCAAGATTTTCCCAGCTGGCCTTATTATTCGAATATCAGACACCCCGTTACCATCCAGCGGCTTCTGGCCTTTGGGCTGTTAGCACGGGCGCACAAGTTCAGCCCAGTTTAAACTGTTTTGAGTCTTTCTATGTCGGCACGTTCATTTTTCTTTTTTTTTTGCATATGGTATCCCCTGATCATTCAACAACATCAGAGTCAGTCTGTTATGCTGGAGTTAGACACCTCATAATCCAGAAGACACTGGATTGAATAATTATAGTCAGTTTGGGCTTGAGATGTATAATTCCTAATAACCCCTCACCTTTGAAGTGGGTGTGATTAAAGCTGCTAATGAGCTGACATCCTCCAGGGAAGTGTTATTAAAAGGGTACTTCAACAGTTGAGCATTGCTCTTCAATAGAGTCAAGGGACTCACAATAGATAAAACTGATTTTTAAAAATGGTCTAAATCAAAGCAAGATATGCTGATTTTTAGGTCAAGCTACAATTCCCATTACATAACTCATTATTGTGCATGCTATTGAAGCTTGACCTATACAAGAGAGTCATAACTTGGTCTCTGCTGATTCAACGTTTACATTTTCGTCATCTGCTTCTTGTGAGCAGCCACCACCAACCAGCTTGACTGAAGAGCAACCCTGAAATGCTCGAGTGCCCTTTTAATTAAGACTTTTTTGTTTTGTTTTGTTTTGTTTTTTATAAACAATTAAAGGAGGTAATGTCAGGATGATCGCTTCAGAGAAAAATCCACTCATCTACCCAGAAATGCATTGGGCTGTTGTTGCACCCTCCCCAACCTAAAGACAATCCTTTGAAGTGACTTCAAAAAGCTTGAAGCTTAAAAATAAACCGTGAGCCTCAAACTCACACCTCATCATAAAAAAGCTTAAAAAACAAAAGAAATTGATAGAGACATGGCACCATATATCACTAATGATGGCTAAAAAAAACTAATAGCAGAAAAAAATTCTCAAAATTATTTTTCAGTGAATGCCAAAGTGCCGTTTCTGCTGGAAATGTACATTGTTCTTGTCTGTCTCTGATGTAACTAAATTACTCTGTAAAGAGAAGAAAAGAAAAAAAAACAACACTCAAGGACCAACGTTTAAGACAGGCACTTAGTAGCCCAGCGAGAGTATGACAGGGCAGGGACTCAGATCTTGGGAATACTGAATATTTATCTCACTCAGCAATATTGGCCATGAGTTAAGAGTGAAGCTACCCTTTGGGTTGGAGGGCATTTATTGGCAGCTCAGCAGAAGGAAAGCAGTTTCGCCCACTCTCGTTATGTCTGTGGGAGGAAAAGGCGGTCATGTTGTGAACACCGAGGCCACGGAGGAGATTTAATCACACAGGAAAAGTAATTGTCGGAAGGATTCTGACATTTTACCACAAGACTTTCCCGTATTTTAATGACACCTCTCACGAGAAAACAAGAAAAAGTCACTTCAGACATTTAAAAACTTGATAAACTCCCACAACCCCAGCTACATCTAAAACTAAATAAAAAAAAAGAAATAATGAAAACCTACAAAAAAATGTAAAAAAAAAACAAAAGAAAAAAAACAACGCTAGCAGCCCACACAAGCACAGCTGACATTTAAATACAGCCAAACTCTCACAGAGCAGCTTGAATCCTGCAAACCAAAACATTCAGAAATGTTACAATATATTATGTGAGAGAAAAACACAGGAACTCTCTCCTCAAACAGAATAGAGATCATTAATTCAGCATTGACACATTGTTAAACCCAATTCTTCTCCAATTTGATGCCGAGACAAAACTGAAAACTTTCTTTTGAACCTGTTGGTAAGAACGGCCCCATGTCACCATTTCAAAGGAGTATTACTTGCGATAATGGTTCGCTCTCCAAAAATCCACCCACTGCGTCCTCATTTTCCACTTGAAGTGCAGTTTCTGTCACGCCTATGTCTCAACAAATCATTCGATGTGATCGTCCTCCATGATCTTGATGGGACTAAATCATCTTGTGCTGTGAGTCTGCAGCAGAGTTGTGCACTTTCTTTTATGTTTGTTTTGCTTGCCAGTTGTTCTGCAGTTTCTCATATTTATTTTAAATAACTTCCTGTTATACTCACTGGGGAATGCAGACCCAAAGTTGACTTAAAGTTTTGTGCCTTAAAGTAAAAGTTCAACATTTGAGGTAATAAAATTGTTGCTTTTTGCTGCTGAACTGGATGAAATCTCAATGTCTGTGCATGGAGTATTTTGCTCATTGGAGCTCATTGCTGTAGTTTACTATAAAGACATGAAGGGAAGCAAGGGGCAACAACTAGCTTGGCTTCCTCTAGAAGCTCACTAACATGTACCTTGTTCACTTAATCCAAACTTAAATAAGAGTGTAAAATCAACATGATGTTTGTGGAACTACTTCTTGTTGAATGCTAGCCACGTGTAGTGACTGTGTGTAACATCCCAAAGTAATGTTGTCACAGTGATACTGTTGTATTGACATAAACTTTGTGTCACTACAGTGTTATTTTTATGGAAAATGTGTCAATTCAGACATACATTTATAACAGACATTTATGTACTAGACTACATTATATGAAGTGTTGTATACAAATAATTAACATAATAATATAATTAAGTGTACATATTAATATGAATTGTACATAATTAATTGTACATATAATTAACTTGTTGTTTATAATGTTAAAAAAAAAACGGCGGCAATTCCTTCACTGTGCACAAGCACGAGACGCAAAACTATTTATTGTGATATTAGCAGCTATAAATAATTAGCTAGATGAATTAATCAAGTTCAAATCAAATGGACTGAATTCTCAAAATGGGAGCAAACGAGGGACCCTCTTTGCAAAACCGCACATTCCAGCTACGACTGCATCCCTCCTGTTTCAAAGCCACACGGCTGCTATGGCAACAGTCAACTAAAGCAATGCCATGCTGCACCACTGGCACAGCACCATGTGTGCACTCAACACATTGTTGGCGTAGCTTCCCTCCCACTACCAGATCCCATATCAGTAAGCAGGGAAAGGGTCAGGGTCAAAAAAAAAAGAAGCATGGAGAGAATAAAGGGCTTCTGGAGAACAGGAGAACAGATAGAGGGGAAGAACATGTTCAGAGAAACAAACATGACAAAGGGAAAGACGCACCAAGCAACAGCCAGGTCCATTTATAGAAGTAAATGCTTCACTAAGCACATTACAGCTTCTTGAACTGAGAAGAACAATTATAGGGGATAATTATATTTATGTTAATTATGTAATTAAAGATAAGCAAAAAGTTTTAATCACTCCGTTTTCATTTCAAAATGGTGTTTAAAAAACAGAATAGCATGGTTAGATTAAACATGAAAATCAATGGAGAGGGTTACTTTCTAAAATAGTCAGGAAACAGGATGGATTTATATCATGTTGTTCAACAAAGATAGACAAGAAATTAAAAAACTTTTGAACCACAAACAGCATGAGCTTCATAAGGATTATCAATCAAGCTGGGGATAACATAAATGCAATGTGTCGGAGCACATTCATAAAAAAACATGAAACTGACATTTCTTCAAACTGTCCAGGAAAACACGGCCTTTAAACTCCATCAGTTTCCATCAAAAAGATTTCCAGGTTTTCCATGACCCTCGAGCCGATGACAAGAAGAAAGACAGACAGATGTGGTGCAAATAGATTTAGACACACTTTAGATGCAGACAGATACTGAGACCCAGACAGCAGCAGCCGAGGAAGTCATTCCATCTCTCCTGTTGCCAAAATAAGAGCTGATAAGGTACTGCTAGGAGCTGTAAAGTCCTGACACTTTAGCCACTTTAATCCATGATAACCCCCAGTGAGCAGGCCCGCTGACGCTGGCCTCCGCATACACACATGCACGCCGCACCCTGCTGCTAATAACGCTCTGAGATTGAGTTTCAACTCTGCTTTGATGGACTGTAAGCTGATGGCTCCATCAAAGTTGACGTCGACATCGAATAGAAAATATTTTTTTAAAAAAAGCTCGTCCGATGCAGCCGGAGCAGGAGGTCGCGGACAGATACCCGAGTATGAGCTCCAGTGAACTCCACAGCTTGTGTCCCCGCATGTGGCACTGACAGGGTGGCGGCAATCTAAAGGTTAGCTCTGCTTCAGCTGAGAGGCTCAGTGGCTGACAGTCAAAAGGTATGAATGTGCGTGTGTGAATGTGTAGCAGGGCGATAGCTCAACTGAGCGCAAACTCCATCCTTGGATGAATAAAAAGAGGTTTGGCCTCGGTGAGAACCACGAGTGCTTCTTGCCGGCTCACAGAAGCCTTAAAAAGCAGCAAGGAAAATGTTCTGATAGCATCTGGGGAAGCAGCTGAAATAGTTTTTCTTGTGTTGTTTGCAGTGGAGCGACGGTAATTGGATAATCAGGGTTCACAGCGAGCAGAAGATAGGTATGTAATCCCGGCTTCCTACATACATTAATGGTAATTACATGCTCTTTGTTTTGAACTGTACAATGTAATTAGGTGAGACGTACTTCACTAGTATGTACAACTCAACATATTAACACTTTCATTCCACCTTTATGAATGGAATGACATGACCAAGGATGAATACAGCACCAGAAAGAAAAAAAAAAAAGATTGTTACATGAAATTAAAAGTATTGAAATCGAACCGAACAGCCAGGACACACACAAGGTCAATAGATAAAATGATTATTGGTACTGCTATGCTGTGACTACAGGAATCTACTTCTAGCAATTCCAATCTTATTTAACTGGCAAGTATGCTGGACCGAACATGGTTAAAAAAGCCGAAATGCTGACAGACCTGCTACAAGTCTGTCTATAGAGAAAGAAAATTTGTCAATGTGGGTGGCCGATCAAGACAGACAATTTCATTTACAAATTAGTTATCCAGTCAAATTACATCTTGGAGGCAAAAGTTTGACATTTTGGGCATTTTCTTATACTCTTTCTTACAGTGAGAATATTGATGTTGCTGTTAACTCAACTTGAGTCCGGAGGTGATTAGCTTAGCTTAGCTCAAAGAGGGGAAGGAGGGAGAAACAGTTGGCATTGCACACTCCAAAATTAATTTAAAAAGCCAACCAGCTCAACTAAACCCAGTAGCTAACACATCAAACCCATTTTTTATGGATCTGTCCAAAAAAAAGATTTGGTTTTGTGGTTAATCTATCACTTGATCAACACTGCTGTGGAGCATCTCCACTGGCAACATCACAACGACCCTTCGAGAGGACTTAAAAACAAGCTTGCATAACTTTTTTTTTTTTTGGTATCTTCTGTGAATCAAAGAAAACCACACCATGGGAAATACTCTTAAGATTCTGTTAAAGGCCCAAGCGCAGCCAGGATGAATTTTTGAAGAGTGTTCAACATTTTCATAAAACATATTTGACGGTATAGTAAGTACTTTATTTTTAGCAAATGATTTATATTTATGTGCATCATGCTTAATTTTCTTCTTTTTTTTGCACCAAAGTTTCTTCAGTCAATACTGTTCTTCCAATGCATGAATGTAGTACCCTCAAGAACGTTCTTTGAATATGAAGATGGTACTTCACTGCCTTTGATGATACTCAGCCTTGCCTTGCATAAAAGCAGCAAAGAATGTCTCTAGGTCTATGTAATGCTGTAATGCTATGTTTTTAAGTGTGTACTCTCTATAAACGACATAGTTCTTCTATTCTGCGCAGAACTTGCTATTTATTTTCATTTACACACAGACACACACAGACACACACACACACACACACACACTGACGTAAAGAGCTGCATGTGCCTGTGTGTGCTGCCCCAGCACATTATCACAGCGGCGCGGACAGACGTGCTTCACGCCTACACAGCCGCTAATAAGACAGATCCATCAATCATAGCGAGGTAAAATTGTAACCTGGTTCCTCACAGTCGAGAAGGGAGAAATGGACAAAAACCAGGGAAAGACAGAGAATAGAGGGGAAATATAATAAGAGGGACTTGGAGGAGGTGTGTATCCGTGGGCAGGGGTGGGTCAGGCAAGGGAAACTGACAGATAGCGCACTATTTCCTAACCACATGCGGAAAATAATCTTCACTGAGAGAGAATGTCAATGCTAAAAATATTTTTAAAAAATGTTTTGCTTCTGTGGCAGCCAGATACACCGGAGTCGGCCATAAAATGAGAAATTATTACACCTGAGAATCAATTATATAGCTCTTTAATGCTTCATTTGCATAATTCAAAGCTATTTAAAATTATTTTCAGTCTTTCAAGTCAAGTTCTGCATTGGTGAGTTGACATATTTGGTCAGATGTTGAATTTGATCACACTAGTCTGATTATGCATGGCTCAGGTGTAAAAAAAAGAAGAAGAAAAAGAAGCAAGATGGAGGGGAGAAGAAAAATACACCAGATAATTTATGAGAAAAATAAAGAAGAGCGAGAAAATGAAACAAGGAGAAGGAACAAGAAGTGCAGGGAAGGCAGGGAAACAAAAATGGCAGAAAAAAAAGTGATTTGGCTGGATGGATGGAAACAGAGAGGAAAAAGACATTGAAAACAATGGGATGATGACAGAAATGGAAAAAATGAAAAGTGAAAAAAACGGCCAAAAATGGAGTCTGCAGTGAAACTTCATTACAATTTAATGCGCTTCTTCATTAGATTAGCAGCTACAAAAGCTCTATTAATTGTTCTTCACTGCATTAATAAAATTTCTGCAGGGCGAAACTGCGTAATGACAGGGGGAGTGTTGCAAGATATTTTCACATATCCAATTAAAACTTGAAAAATATTTGACATCGAGCCACTAATAATTAAGAATGGAAGAGAGTATCATAACTTACAAATTGCTTATAGTGACTAAAAAATACAATTATGATTGTTCACCAAACCCACCTATCTTTTAATTGACGTTCAAGAGGAGGAAATTGAACTAGAAAACATTTAAGTGCTTTTCAACACGGCTGAAACTCTTTTAGTGTCCTTGATGGGCCTATTCAATGGATGCTGTTCTAAATCATGTTGTAAAGAAAAGAGTCTCATGATGACAGAAATTGAGTATTTGTGTTTGGTTTCCAGAAACTATTGTGTAGCCAAATCCTTCTTAATAAAGACACTTTCATTCAGTGCTTCTTGAGCACCTTCCAGACAATACATTGAAATTCAAGGCAATGAAAGCAGTGGGACGATCCAAAATCCAAAATATGAGACAGAGATAAGCAGTAGGTAGTCATGAATGAAGACATTAGGTTAAAAAAATAAAGGTAGTAAAATGTTATGGTGCTTATAAACAAACTTATAAACAGATGACTAACATAGCACCAAATTTTTAAAAAAATTGTTGGTTGAGTTTAACGTTACAACATTGGCAACATTATTTTACTTGCACTCAGAAGTAAAATAATGTGGTCGCTGAAATCACAGAAGTTAACAGTTGTTACTTCTATCAAAATAGCGCAGAGAAGCTTTAACCTGTAACTTCATGGATGCGTTTGATTAAGAGTCATTAATCAAAAATGAAAAGCACATTTGCTCTTTCTACTGAAATAAAAAAAAAATGGTTTCTAGAGGAGTTTAATTAAGTCAAATTCAAAATATTCCTTCAGGCTAAGGGCCCTTTAAATATCTGTCTGCTCTGGGACTGACTGAGGGACATCAGGCCTTAAATTCAAAGCCAAGAGGTTGACCTCCAGTCCCTTAGCTCAAGGTGAAGGCCCACTTATGGAGCTATGATGCCTCACATTCAGACGGGAGCTAGAAGTAAAGGTTAACAGAGAACAAGAACGTCTCCTTTGGCCCTCTTAGATTAAGATTTAGTCTTTATATATATATATTTACATGTGCCATTTTTATGTTAATCAGTTATTTTACAGTACTCTATTACTTTATACTATTCTGTTACTTGTTAATAACTCTAGTATTTAACTCTGTCATTTTATATTTTACATTTTTATTTGTATTTGATACTTCTTTTGTATACTTAATTGTATTTATTTATTGTATTGCAACCCTGGGAACAATTTCCAGCAGAATGAATAACGTTCTTATCTTATCTTATAAGGTCCTACACACTCACGCAGAGATTTTGAGTTATTCTGGCTGATAAGACCTTTCTTCAGTTTTAAAATGACGAGACCGGAGTTAGGACACACACAGGACACAAAGCTGTGATCTGTCCCACCGTGTGCACACACCCACGCAGGTCTAATCAGCCAGAATAGGTGGAAATAACCCTGTGAAGTTCTATTTATTCGGGAAGTCCCACTGACATCAATATCTATTATGCCCAGGAGAAAATTACATATACACAAGATCTCAGTGAGACAAGAGACGGTCACACAAAACAATCATCACACACTGAGAGACGCTGATTAGCACAAACACAGATATTATCAAAGTATCAGGAAGAAAAACTTCCTGATAGGAGTAAAAGGCTGCAACTCAAAACTGCAATTCACTCCAGTTATAAGGTGGAAGTCTTGCTGAGTTTAGAGCACACAGCAAAAGTCTCAACATGGGAAAATACCATTTACTATGACTGGTGAGGATGTTTTTGCACCCTTTAAGATGTTTTTGTTTATCATTTAATCCAGTATCCTGCAAATACATTTAAGCAGACTTAAATTGATTGCACGTTCCTAAAACACAGAGGAATTATTTTATTAATGAGGGCATATTTAGCCTCAATATTTTTCTTATATGCTGCTCAAACATAAAACACAGTGTACAACCTACTGCCTATATTTTGATATATAAAATACATTAATGCATTTTATACAAATGAACATAATTCATATAAAGGTAATTCATATAAAGGTGCACTAGTTTATTGATTAGCTATTTCTAAAGTCAATTATAAAATCGTAATGGAATCGGGATATATCAGGATTGAATCGAATCGTGACCTATACCTATACAAATTGAATCGCCATATACTAAGCAGCCCTAGAATCTACAATCCAATCATATTCCTCCCTAAACTGCAGTATGTACAATTAGCTTAATAAGTAATACTGGATCAGGTGAGGACAATTATCAGAATACATCAGAATAAAACCAATCGGATGGCAGACAGGATGGTATCGTCAACATAAAAACTGCAACGTTAGAGAGGAGGTGAAAAATAATTATTATCCTCACATGGCACACAATGTGTGGTTCCTTGTTATGATCCTTGTGGGGGCACCTTGAGATTACCCAAAAAGACATGCATTTAAAAAAGTGGCAATTATTAAAAGCAGAATCCTGTGATTGGTGGTATCTTGTGATTAGGAAGCTTAATTCTGCTGCCCACTGTGGATCTTTCCATCTAAACACACATTATCCACAAGAGCCTTTCCGACTTATCCAGCTCTGACCTTAAAAAAAAAAAAAAAGAAGCAATTATGGTGTCACAACAATAAACAGCTTTAAGACGTTTGCTGTAATTTTTGTATCACAGAAACATTTTCAGACCCATCCATTCCTGGTGGAATGGTTGTAAAGTGTTCAACAGCACAATGACTGCTGCAGAGGAAAGAAATAAATTGTGGTTTTTGATTGTTTTTACACGGTTTCACCAAATGTCTTCTGCATGCTGGCTTCAAATTCGGCCTCAGCCCCTGAGGGGCATGTGCAGGTAGATTTGAATAGCTGAAGGAAACAGAAGGAGGGCTAAAACATGAAGAACCGGTTCTAGGAAGGACAGTAGTGAAGCAAATAACTGAAAAAAATGGGGACCCTGTCAAAAATATATTCGCATACGTACGTTTCTTTCTATGTTTAATGTGATGACAGAGTTACATATTCCGGAATAAATCCACCCCCTTGTGCATGAGTTTCCAAAAAGGCCTTCAGGTGGAGCAATGCATTATTGTTTTCAGGTGGATTTCTCTATATTCAAGCACCAGGATATATTTACAAGAAGCCTTTTTGACCTACATCACCAGCAGGGGCACCAGGAGAACTGAGTTCCCCATCTTTTGTAACTGAGACCTTAGAGAGTGTCTCTATTGTGGTGAAAGTCTGGTGTCGGGTTCGGCCACTGGCAGGAAATCTTTGTCCGAACAAAGCTCTCTGAGTGCAACACAAACTGTCTCCCCAACGGCTGTGAGGAAGCACTCTGACTTGTTTATTCCTGAGAGACCACGCACCACGTCTCCTAATGTGATAAAACATCGCAGGCTGGAAAATATTCAACATGCTGAGAACAATTAACTAATGGTGGGCTATGTTGTGATATAAGGTGATTATATTTAGGTACTTTTCTAAAAATGCCACCTCTTTGACTGACGTGACGTTCTGCAAAATAATACGAATTGTTCATATTTTGATATTGAGCTCCTTCTTTAAGTCTCTGCAAGAAAGTGAAAAAGAAAAACAGATCCAAATCTAATGGTCCAAACAGGAAGAAAGAGAAATATTTTACTTTCTCCCGCTGTAACACTACCAGACGAACACTCAAGCAGGACTGCGTGCCCTTGACAAATCCACCAAGATTTTCTCCTTTCACTCTATATCTTTCACACTATAAAAAGCAGCCCTGGTAAAACAAAAGACACGCAGCTTCCTCTGAATCACTGCTAAACTTTTTTTGAAGCCTACCCAGTCAAGAAATAAGTATAATCTGAAAAGCTAGTGTAAAATGGTAACTTTTAGCGATGAGGAGGATGTTTTCAAAGTCACTGTCAAAGAGAAGGTCAACGCTATCGCAGACCATGAAAACAGTCAGAGCTACAGGAATAGGAAAGGATTTCTTTTAGTAAATGCTTTCAGATTTGACTATTGTTCCGTTTCATTTCATCACTTAAAAGAAGTTAATAAACTCAACAGCTCAAAGCTTTGCGCTCAACGATCAGATGAAAATAAGAAACTTTTCATCCCATTTCAAAGTTGCTATATCAAAAGAGCAGGAGAAAGGCAATGTGGGTCCAATATCAAATGCATTTTTTATTTCCACAACTGAGATTCGTCTTTATGACTTGTATGGATGATGCTGAGAGGAAAACAAACTGAGTGACTCACTGTTCTTGCAGGATAAAATCCATGTTTTCTGAGGAGATCTGCCCGGTCACAGGGTGGCGAAACGTGGTGGTCCTCTGGTTATGACTGACGAGGCAAAGGAAGGAGAGAGAGAGGAGACAAAATTAGCGACCTCGGTTGAACAGTAAACACCGTGGGGGCATCACCCTGGATTTTCACGCCCGCCACGTTCACAAGCAGCACAGCGGACACGAGCCGATCATTCCCCAAAGGAGCAGCGGGCTTAGAGGCTTTGTCCGACCTCTCCACCCCGATGGGCCTTCGTCCCTGACTTTCCCAGCCCTGTGTAGAATGTGAGGGGTGGCTGCAGGCCCACCGCACCCACC
>JAOXYL010000090.1:5914157-5928694 GCA_028564955.1 Terapon puta | reverse complement strand
GGGTGTGTGTGTGTAGGTGTGTGTGGGTGTGTGTGCCGGGTGGTTTAGAGAACTGTTCTCCAATTCAACAGGAGCCCAAATGCTTGATCATGACTGCTGTGGCATATTGATGTTTTGAAAGAAAGTTTCCAGTGTTTCCAAGTTCAACAAAATTATTGACAGCATATAATTCCAAAAACACAAGCACAAAAAAAAGGATAAAAAGTATGCTCCTATGTCTTGGTCTGACGGCGCTTTTTTCAGAACACATTTTCTGCATGTGGGAATCACTGAAATAAGAACTGATATTGTCTATTTTTAAGTTTATGACTGTAATATATATAATTATCAAAATCACTGTTTGAACAAAATCTGAAGATACCACCTCTAAGAAACTGTGACTGTGTATTCAGACTAAAAAATAAATAGTAGCAAAGAAATATGAACGTAAGACCAAACCATTACTTTTTTCTAGCCTATTCATTGCGGCCAAAGTGCAGCCTGCTAATTCTTTAAATAAACATCCTTTAGATTTGAATGTAGAGACCTAATGTACCCATACTGTCGAGATTTTTATAGGCAGAGACAAAAGCGCCTCACAAACACATGAGAATCACAAGAGACACGACACAACAAGCCGCTGAGCTGTCGCCAACAGAGACGCCACACCGATGAGAAACAACGTGCACAGTCTGCAAACAATGAAGGGTCAGAATCACTTCCCATCTCTGACAACAATCAATACGTAGTAGTAACACTGTTTTCCCTTCAGCAGCGGCTCGCATTACTCATTCAGTACAGACTCCTGCTCGATGTAGCAGAAGATCAAATCCTACAGGACTGTGAGGTTTCCCAGGAGACACAGGGACATGGCAGCAGCAAGCTCCAGAACAAGGGCTTACAACGCCGTTATTAGCTCACAGCGTGAGGCCTAAACACAACTTATCACACATGTAGGAGCTCATACAGATGTCCGTTTCAATGTTCCTGTCAGCTCAACCACTTCTAAAGAATTTCTACCACCAGTATTATTATTACTTTTAATAATGGCAGTAACACTATGTACATAGAGAAATCGTACTGAAGTTATAGTTTGCTTGAGCTGTACTCACTGTTTGATAATGTTTTTTCTCCTTCTACATTTGGATTTGGGGAAGAAAGTGATAGCGAAGCCCAGAAGGAGATGATGAGGGTATAATACACTGAAATACAAGTCAAATACTGAAGCATGCCCATTTTCATCTCTGTTTTTTAAAAAGAAAATTAAAAATGGAGCCCCTCGTGTGTAAAATTGTAAAATGACTTATTTTGGATATGACCATGATATCTTCCAGCCTGCATCTGAAGGAAAGATCGTTAACTATGTCAGTATGAATATCAATTGTAATTTCTCATTGACAAGACACAGAGAACACCAATCAGCGATGACAGAAATTTGCAAGAAAACAAGGTTTAGTGGGGAGATAAAGGAAATATATTTCAATATCTGCAGAAGTTATTTAGCAACTGTACAGCGAGTTTACTGATTGTGTTCATTTCTGTGTTTGCTGTCTGCATAATCTCTAATATCGTATGTGTTCTGTTGTCAGGTACGGAGCAAAAAAGAACATCCGGAGCATAATGCAAAGGATTTATAGTTTTCATAAGCCCTGACGAATCACCTCCAGTGGTTCACGGGGGACTGTGCTCACATTTACAAATGAATGTTTGACAGCTGGCCATAAAAAAAATCTGCAGAGTGAAATGCAGAAACGGGTGTTGAGGTGCATGAAGACCCTTTGCTCCCAATCCACATGGGCAGGAGAGCGACACAGTGCCGGGGATGGTGTTCGTCATGCTGTCGGAGTGTGTCTTAAAGGACAAAAACACCCAGTGCTCCAGATAGGAGCATCTCTCAGGGGGAAAGGCTCGCTGTTCCGACATAACAAGGAGCCCTGCCACCCCATCGGAGGCGGTCTAAGAATTAATAATTGTCTGAATAGGATGGAATTACAATCGATCAGTTGTAGCTTGAAAGGGAAAACAGATTGTCCTGACAGGCCTCTGAGCCATGAGCCATGACTGAGATACTCTCCTCGCAGGCCTGCTACAAATTCAACACAGATGCTGAACAGCAGCCGCAGTGTGTCAGTGCTGTTTTGCTGGTAAACAGCTACCTGAGGTCGGTCCAGGTAATGTGTGCTGCGTTATGACCACAGATATGGGGGAAGTCCTTACAGCCTGTATATAATAAACTGAGATGCTTTAATTGTCACTTTTTTTTCTTTTCTTCAAAAATGACTGGGATTTTAATATCTAAATAACTCTAAAATAACAAAAAATCTGGGAAAAAAAAGAAACACAAATCAGCCAAACTATATTATTTGGCATTAGTGACACATTTTTAAAAAGGTTTGAATACATATTGTAGAGGTCCTTGGTGGATTGCATAAATGCTTGATCTGAATTACACTGGAAGGAAAATGTTACATAAATGGAGACTTAAATTACATTACGAGGAAACTATGCTAACAGGATTAATACACTATTAACATCATTACTACACTGATGGTTCATTATGTAATATAAATCCATTACACTTAAAGCTGTGTTATTCAGCAAAGAGACTGCTTTCACACTACTACGATTTGCACCTGCCAAGTGTGAATGTGTGAGGTGAGGTGTGCTCAAAATACCTTTGTCTTGATGGATATTGAAAAAAACAAATAAACGAACACATGATCACTTAAAGCATGATGTTCATTATGCCGCGATGACAGCTGTAAGACCTCATTCTCTCATTCACACAGACGTGTAAGACCTCATAGATGCATGCAAAATTCGTAGTGATCCCATGAAATTAAATGCAATATGTTAAACCCATTAACTCTGATGTATTTGCCAGATTATTAAGAGGTATTTATGGCTGCTGAGGACATAGTCACCTCAAATCCTCTCAGTGAGCCTCGTAGTAAATTATCGATTGCGCGCATTCAAACAAAGGTTTGTTTATTCCAGAGCTGATATGTGAAGTGCTTCTCCTGGAAAACTGATAAATCCATCTCTGATTGCTCAAAGAATATGAGCATGTCAGGGTCCTGAGAGGCTGCTTATCAGCGGCTGTGATTTCATTCTGCAGGTTCAAAATAGTACAAGATATAATTGATGTGATAGTGTCACTTCAGAGGAGCTGATGCGATGATGACCAGAGATCTGTACAGGAAGAATACTGAAAATGGCGCTATAAGCTTTATACACTTTTACAAATGCCCCTTAACACTGGTAATAAAAGACCTGTTTACAATGGACCTGCAGCCATTTGATGAGTTCTTTGTATTCTTACAGTGAGATGCGCCTAGTTAATTTCTGTGTCATCAGAATTATCTCTATATATACTTTACATATACATGTATATGTGCGTCACTACTCTGAGTCACATATTCAGCCTTAGCATGCAGCTGTTTTCAACAGAATAAATCCTTTGTGTTACTGCCATGTTGCCGAATAAATGCCAAAGCGTGAACACAATAACAGGCTACATAGAATTTAGTTACTCCTGTGGTTCTGTGGGTCTGAGTAGCCGTAATGATAAATGGTACATCTGAGAGCCGTGATACAATCAGAAGTAGAGATGAGATTTGTATGAACTCATTGTGCACGAGCGCATAAGTGTACAAAAGGCACTCAAAAATGAGGCCCGTGTGGGTCAGGGGAGAACATTAGTGCTTGAAGGATTTGAATTCAAAGCTTCTGCCAGGCTTTTCAGCGCGTTCCTCGTGTATTTCATTTCGCATTATCTAAGTATAGTAGGTAAGTGCACCTGAAACACAGCATCAGCTGAAAGCACAGTGTGGCTGTGGGAAGGTATCAAACCCCTCCAAACATTTCTGTTGTTCCATAAACTTGAATCTCCAAGGACAGCTGAAGCACTACTCTATTTCCCCTGCTATCTCCCCAGCCATGAGAGACTTACATAACAACTATACCACTAAAAGACATAACTCTCAAAATAAAAAAGCCCCAAGCCCACTGATTAAAATAGCGTTCTTGATGCCAATACGGTGCACACAGGTGAGGCTCAGTGTTTACCTGCAGCATAGCAGCAACAACTATCGCTGTCAGTGCTGCTGCTGCTGATGCAAATCCTGTGATTCCTAGAGCAGATTCTTCTTCAAAAGCAATCACCTAGCAAAACAATAGGTGGGTTTTGTTGTGAAAGTCTCCCTGCAAGTGCAAAGTGTTTCAAGCTGATTATGACTGTTCATCAAAAATGCAGCCGTGACCGGGCACAATGTTGAAAGAGTGGATCCAACAGAAAAACAACATGTAACCTGAATAGAATTTAAATGCAAGCAGTTTAGACTGGACCAAGATCTGGCTTGCAGAAAAAAGCAGCAATTTTAAACAACTTGTCGGTTTAAATGTTGACATGTTTTTATGAAGGAGAAAAAAAAACATCACAATGGATGCACCAAAACAAGTTAGACACCAATCACCAAAGACTGTGATTACACCAATCAGCTGAGTTCAGACAGCTTGTTGTACTTTATTCTGTGTGTGTGTGTGTGTGTGTGTGTGTGTGTGTGTGTGTGTGTGTGTGTGTGTATGTGTTTCTAGCACCTGTTAACGCACGGATCCCAGCAAGAGAGGAACACATGCCTCTGTCAAGATCATCAAATTCATCACAGTGACTCATCCAAGCACCTGAGATACAGACTGAAAAGTCAAAGAAAAAAAAAAGAATCCTTGATGCAGTAACTTGTGTTGTAAGAAAACAACCAAACATGTAGTCCCTGTTCAGACAAAGAGGCACCTAACTAAGACAGCACCAGTGTCATCTTTCCATTTCACAGCAACATCCACTCTGTTGACATTAATTTGGGGTTTTGTGACACGCGACTCAAATCTCAAAGAAAGATATATAACTAGCGCTTTCATGCCATGTAATTCTGCCAAACACAGCAATTCAAACAAGCAGTTCATGACAAAATGGCTCATTACTTTGTCATAAAAAAAGAAAGACCACTCATGCCAATTTAGAGCTTTAATTTTGTTTTTATTTTGTTTTTTTGGTCTGTTACTGCTCCTCATTTATCACAATAACTCCCCTGCATCTGAAACAGACTTTGTTTCTTGCTCAAAGGCGGGTTTTACATCAGGGAATCACACTGAGCCCCCCCTCTTAAAAGATACTCTTGACCAGCGAGCCGCCATCAGCTGCCGTCCTCTGTGCCTCTGCGTTTGACTTTTCGGCCCCTGCCGATATCCGCATGACATTTATGAAGGACGGTTTGGTAAACCTCCGGGGTTACGTAAACACGCCGCCATCCATGACAGCGCTCGCACGACACATCCCGCCTCTCGTGCAAACACACATGATCACACATACCACACAAACACACACACACACACACACACACGATCTCTCCCAATGGCGCACGGTGCACCTGCTGTGTCATCTGACTCGGGTGTCACCCTTGTGTCAAGGAACTCCAGTTACAGTACTCCTGATTGTCCTCACAGCCAAGTTGCAGGATAACCAAAGCTGAACTGATTAATTGATTAATCAGTTTAAGCGATTCATCAAGAGAAACTACTTCAGCCGTTATAAACTGAGCATCGTTGGCGACAGAATAGTGGATCGGACTTAAATGAGCAGATTGAGAAGACCAGCTTGGTTTCTGGGGAATTGTGATGGCTGTTCTTCATAAGAAAAATAATCAACAGGTGATCCAGTAATAAAAATGATTATAAAATGCAGCTCTTGTCCTTTTGCCCGAAACAGCCACCACATCTTGATGATCAATGTCCCTTCAGGGCCTGTGAGAGACTGCGTCAATACATTTGGAGGATTTTATCTTTTTTCTGTCTGTATGATGTTTGCGACTGCTTCTTGATAATCTAATTACTCAAATGATCAATATTCAATAACAGTCTGTACAACATAAATATAATATAAAGTTCACGGGGGTCCCAAGGATCAGTATGAACATGCATACGTGAAAGCTGGTAAAAGCTCTGGATGAATATTCGTAATAGCACAGTGTACTAACTCAGCTTCCAGAGGAGGTGAGGTTAATATCACGTTGTTGCAGCAAATCAATCCAGCTGAATGTGTTACGCAAGCATAAAAGAGGGTGACTGAGGCTGCCAGGCTTCTCAGCTGTGCTCTTGTTTTGTGTTCAATTATCATCCGGTGACACTGCCAAAGCTGCAGCTAATGCGTTAATCATCATAAGTTATAACACTACACATGGCACTCTGACATTTTTTTTTTATTATTGATGACAGAAAGGACAATTTGGCACCATCGCCGATAAGCCACACCTCCATCTGACTGTGACTGATGCGTTCAAAAGCGGAGCTGCGTGGTTTCGACCGCGACTCCGATCTCAGATAAATCGCTGGGAATTTGTCTTTGTATCGCTTGTGCCACTGCACACCCCGCCTGCGTTTCAACAGATGTGTGGCAGACAGCGTGTTTCTAAATGATTTGGCGAGTGGGCGTTCTCTCAGTCAAAGGTCACGTCTATTTAAAGGGTTTTTCCAGATGAAATGTGTTTGAAGTGCAGCGAGGGAGGGCGGGGAGGAGTGCTGCCGGTGCAGTGTGGGGAAACACAGCAAGGTCATTCCCATTCAGCGCACACTGTACATGTCAAACAAAGTATGTGACTCTGAGTGTGTGTGTGTGTGTGTGTGTGTGTGTGTGTGTGTGTGTGTGTGTGTGTGTGTGTAGTATTACTGTAGGCGTGAAGGGAGAGGAAGCAATGACGCCTGCATTTACAGTGTGTGCAGGTGAGAGTACAAGCAAGTGTGTTTCAGAAAAAGCAGACCACTGTGTGTGTTTCCTGGTCACTAATACTTAATACTCAAGCTTTAATGTGGGTGAGCAAACATCATCAGTGATAAAAAAATAAAGAAATAAATGAATAAAAACATTTGAAAAAAGAAAAAAGTCTCATGTAAAATTAACTCAAAGTAGAAGTTATTTTCAACCCTGCGGCTACGTGTAAGCTTTTGAGGTCTAAAAGGCAGAAGCCAGGGTGCAAAAATTAATAAAATAAAAAGCCAAATGACTGGCCGCTCTCTGTCGCAATTTGAAAAGAGACTCTCACCTGTAAAGAATGTCATTTAAAATCTGCTGCCAAGCTCACAAACCAACACCAGTCACTTCCTTTCACTAACCTGATAACACGCTCTCACATATGCACACAAAGGAATGCACATGCACACACACAAACACACACACACCTCTGCCAAAAACTAAATGACACTTTGGTGCGCCGCCTAATGTTTAAATAAAAATCAACTAATTGAGTTTCACAATGTCACAGCTGCAAACTGGGCCTTGATTTGGCCACAACACAAAAGTAGGTTAACACACGATCGTCGCTGTTTTTCGGCAGCCTGCAGAGTGGGCCGCTGGCACCGCGGCTCTGATTATTTAACAGCCACTGTCCAAGACCAAGAGCTCCCCGATGATACTTTCAGCCCCCAGCTCTCACAAACCGCCTGGACTTTAAGCGTGAAATATTTCAACACCAAAACAGTATCAAAGCACAGTCCGAATGTGTTAGCGCTGAGCAGCAAAGTCTAAGCACCAATTAGTTCGTTAACGTTCATTAACTGTGCGAAAAAGCGAATGAATGCCAGAATTTGCTGGTAACAGTCATTTAGACTGTGACTAAATATTTGCTATTCTCAAATCATTATAAACTTAGTACGCTTGTGTATTTTCTTTTTTTTTTTTACTTAGGACACAAACTGAGGTCTGGTAGCTTGCAATGTAAAGATCCTCAAGATGAAATATCCTCAAGATGAAATATGCACTTGATTACAGATTATACTGCAGTACATTTTACTGTACACATATATGATACATATATGAATGTATGGTTTAACAATAATGGAAATTTACAAATAAAATTTAGGCTATGCACATCTGTAGATTGCACCAGATTGCAGGGTGCACTATATTAATTTTAAGTGATGCATCCATTAAAACTATTAAAAGAAATGTATACTGTGTTATGATAGATTAAAGCCACAGACAATTCATTTAACACAACTGTATAATATTTCAGTACAATGCAGTACAATTTTTCATTTTAGATTTCGCTGAGAAGTTGATTTTGATTGATTTTTTTGACAGCCAGTGTTTGTCCAGAAGAGGACGGTGGGGCTAAAACTAACGCCCAGCCAAAAGAAACATTTGTGCCCTGTTGTACATAACTGTGACAGAGAGAAGTGTGTGATTCAGTGAAATGCTCATCACCTATTGGCTGCAGTGCAGGGCGTATGCTATTAAAATATCACTGGACTCATTAATAAATCAACTAATCATAACATTTTAAAGGTTATTTAGATGAGCAATAAAAATAAGCGTATCTTATCATCGCGCAGTGAATAGTTAGTGCATTTTGTTGAATTTTAAGTAGCACTGACAAGGCAAAGCTGGGCTGCACAGAGAGATAAACCATCATATAAATTTAAATTTATATCTTCCCGAGAAACATCTGTGAGACGGAGCCCTGCTGTAACAGTAGAGCGCACTTCCACCTTGTACTGCCACCGGCACTGCAAACATAAAACTATAAAAAGACCCAGGAAGCTTCTTCACAGTAATGAAAAGCAGAAAACAGAAAGTCCTGCTTTTTCTCTCTTTTTTTCCCCTTTTACCTGTGTCCACACGGTCACTGCTGTCGCTTCATTACTTTTGTTCCCCTCCGAGCTGGTGAATGTGGACGAATGCTACATGCAGTGCTTCCTGTCTGTGGCAAGGAGGAGGGAGCGCCAGCATGCTAGCCCGGTCCTATAACTGGCCAGGGGGTAAAGAGAGGGAATACAATCTGACCACTACAAACACACACACACACACACACTCTCAGTCACCCTGCTGAATTCCTAGCAGGCCGATGCCAGTAAATTCCTTCCTTGGCCCAGTGAGCGTGAGGCAGTGACACATTTGGTTCAGCTCCATGCTGCTACCACCATCCCTTGTTCAGGTTTCGCAGCCATCAACTACCACCTACCCACCCACACACATCCAGCACACATCGCAAACACAAACAGCCTCTTTCATTTGATTTTCTCACAGTGTATCTCTCTCTCTCACACACACACAGACACACACACTCTCCCTATCAACCCATTCCTCACTCCCACTCAGGCTGGGAAGCGTTCAGAACTGCCCCCTTGTTTGACTAAATGAAGGTGTATAAAAGTCCACAGAGGTTTTGTCAGGTTAAGTGGGAAAATGACATGCATCTCCTGGCATGGCAGAGTGTGAGCTGAATGCTACGAGTGTGCCCGCTGCCACGAAGATCACTGCAATGAGTGTTATTACACATCCTTTATTTCAAACCCCAGCCTTTCATGCTGATAAACAACACCCTTTGTATTACCCATAATGCTAGTCTTCTGTGCCTGAAGTGTGTTTGACAAGTTTCCCTTTTCACTGGTGATGTTTTTTTAGGTGGTTTTATCACAAATTGTGCAAGGCTTTTAGAGTAAGCCTGGGGGGTTGTGCCAATGTAGGTTACTGGAAAAAAAGTGCATCAAATTAGATTTTTTTATCCTGTTTTGTAAAAACAGGATTCAGTATTTTAACACCAAGAGGAGCGCAAACATGTCGTCACTGCCTCAGTCCCATTTGCTCACACATTGTTCACTGAAGGCCTTAGGAGCTGATGCACAAAGCATGATTCTCATTACGTCACATATGCTTTCATGATGCCAAGCAGTTCCCCCATCTCTGGTTTCAGTGCGACCCAGTGAGAAATCAAAAAAAAAAAAAGAAAGGAGCACCTCTGGTAGCACGGAGGGGATGAGGTGGGACTGACAGAGGCAGGGCAGGCGCTCAGCACTGCTGGCAGACAGGGACCGACACGGTGCCAGTAATAACTGAGGCAGTGTCGCCGACATCACTGGCATCGCTGGCATGGAGACGCTGCTGCCAAGTTCCAGACAGACACGGCGCTCCACCTGCCCACCAGTGGCATCTACAAACCTCCAATAAATTACTGGATCACAGGGTATTTATAAGAGATATATGGCCACTTCATTGCTGTTGACAAGCCACAAGTAAGTGAATGAACCCTGATAAAGACTGCAACCACTGATGGGGGCAGAAATGTACCTTTGAGGGGTCAACTACATCCGCTATGTTTAAAGAAAATAGCCCAGAAAGCAGAATAATACAAAATGCTAGGGTGGAAATCTTACTTTTTTCTCTTTAATGTTTTTTGAGTTTATGACCAAGTATATAATTATATACATGTACTTATAAGTATGTAAGTACATGTACATATTTGTATACCTTTACATAAAATACACAGGTGAGCGAGTTAAACATGTAAAAGCTGAATCATGAAATAATTGAGCAATCCATAAGTACTGGATTAAACAAATATGGCAAAAATAATCACATAACAGCCATCAGTAAATGTATAGTCTTATGGGGGATATTATTTAAGTCCTAAGAAAATAAGCAGCCGTTGACTTAAAATCAACAGGCCAACAACACTTTTGGTTCTTCTTTATACCAGCAAAATCTTAAACTATTTTTCATAACCATTCATAACAATCATCCTAACTCCATGGTAATGAGTAAAGTTAAACTGCGACATTCCCAAACACCTAGTTTAGTACCGATACTGCAGTCAAAGAGGAAGCCTCAGCCTCCACTGAACAGCTCTCATCCCCGTGTTGTGGTTGTAGTACTTGTCTCCCAACATAAACACTTCACTGATCTTCACATCATTTTCTGTGTTGACAGCCAACAAAAAGTAAAGACTTCACAGAGCTGCTGCAAGAGAAGCCCAACAGGCTTTTCGACAACGCCACAAATTCAACTCCAACGCATCATATGGTGAGAAAATAAATCCTGGCACTACATGTTGCGTCTTTTTATGATGTGCTGATATTGTGTATTGTTACTAATGTCTTGCACATGCCTTTGCAGCAGTTGAATCAATTATGTTACTGACAATAGATCATACTGATGAATTTTAAACAAAAAGACAAACAAGTTACCCAAGTATGACACAACATTTGATGAGCGTTTGAATTTTTTAATAAATATAAGGAAAAAATATTTTCCCTTTCCCTCAAATGAAATAATGAAATCATCAGCATTCATTATTGAAAACCTTTCAACCTGAAAGGGGTGAACAGGCTCCAAGCAAGCAGTGCTTATTATTTTGAATGAGAAACGTTAACAAGGCGGCATTAATTTTCAGCACATGGACGCAGACAGCTGGAGCAGAAAAATATGTCTGGAAATCAACATATTAATACACGTTTGTCACTCTGTTTGTGTGCTGCAGCTCTCAGCTTTACAGCGTTACTGTCTCCCAGGCGAACGAATGCATTTTCACCTATCTGCAAGACATCGGCTTATGGCTCAGTCAAATTCTGTTTCGCTCAAAATCAGTTTTCAGTGGAAGTTTTGCTCCCGGTGAATCTCATCTCACAAACTCTTTATTCAATCATGGTGTTTTCAAGTTGAGCCAGTGTGGTTTCGATTGGCCTCTGCACAGAATGAGCCCTGTTTTTGTCCCTGCACAGAGATGTCTGCAGAAAACAACAAACGCGGCCGGACAGGTGACAGTGTCCACCAGTCAGTCCACTCTCAGCCTCAGCTACTCAGTCTCACAGAGGATGAGTCTTTAAGCTTTGACTTTTTATGACAAGCAGGTTGACGTTTGTGGTTTTCAATGATGCTGAAACTACGTATGAACATTCTCATTCAGCTCCCAAGTTGTGTTAATTAGCACGTGTCAATATGCTGAACAAAGATGGTTAATACAGTAAACATTACACCCGTTACACGCCATCCATTTAGCATTTTAATCTGAGTATGTCGGAATTTAGCTTAAAGCACAACTGTACTGTCTTATATACAGACTCAGAACGACCAACCATACTCGAGTTATTGCACACTTCAAGTTCCTTTTCATTAAGCCGCTGCACCAAGACTAGCAGGATTTCTGCAGGTCTAATGCCTCAAACTCCCATTCAAAATTTGGTTGCAATGCTAAATCTGGATAAATGCCAGCAGGGTGACATCTACAACGACTGGGGTGAAAGCATATGCGTACTATATCTGCTGCATAGCGGTCATGGGGGCTCATTCTTCAACATTCATTGTACTCTGAGATTAAACCCATCCTAATTATCCAGACCACTTGCAGGAGCATTTCCTGATAGCTCTGTGGAAAATCAGATCGCTGCTTGTTCGACACTTGTCCGCATTCAAATCAGCTGTGACGTTTTGGCCCCCTGCCTCAGCGCCTGACTAACTCTAATTATAGCCACTCTTCACCGGGCTGAGGAGCAGAGTGCCTATTAAATGTCTTATTGCAGAGATAATGAAAATATTTTGCATTTGCATAAACAGGAATGGCAGTGGAATGGAGCGCCGTGATTGGAAGGAGCATGCAGAAGAGTGAGTAATGTTTAGGCTCATTATGAAAGTGCCTGCGCCGACTAAAAAAAATGAGCCTTCACATCCCAGTTTGTGCCTTCGCAGCAAATACGATTCATAGCGAGCGCATTGAGGAGCCGCTCGAGAGGGGGAGAGGTTTTGCGGGGCTATTTAGGGGGCACTGAACATGTTGCACAAGAAGTGATTTGTATGGATTTCATAATTACAAATGAGCAACTTCTGCAACATTCTGCCGGCTTTTACGAGTTTTGGAGACAACGAGGCCATCGGTTACTGGACAAGAATGAGGATTGTGCTGTAATAGGAGGACATAAGTGCAAAGTTAACATAAACAGCATAGTAACGAGGCATCGCGTCTGTCGGCTCCTCTTCAGCTGTGGAGGCTGCGTGGGCACAGGTCAACAACAAGAAGTCAAGTGGAGGAACAATGTGTCACTGGTGTAACAAGAGCAAACCTTTTGAGCCTCAAAAGTTGCAGGATTTCTGCCCGCAGTACGCAAGGTTAATACAATAATATAATCCTTTATTGATCCCTATTGGAAAATTCTCTTTATGTTTGGACACCTACAGAGGCGCTCCGCAGCAGCAGGGTGGGATTCAGGGATGTGCTGGGGGGCACTTCAACAGGGTAATGCAAGTAATAAAATGTAATCAAACTAAATTTGTGTTCCACTGTAAAAGAAGACTAACAATCTACACCAGCGCTATGAGGCACATCAGTGTTTTGAGCTAAATGGTGACGTTAGTGTGGAATTACAGTCATAATGGCACAATGTTAATCACTATTTTAGTTTCAAGTTAATATGCATCAGCATTTGCAAGCCTCAAACACAGATGGGGAAGATGAGGAAAATCTTTAGATTGGCAAGAATTTGGCCAAAAGTCTGCCTAAAAAAATATTTAAAGAAAATACACTTCGCAAAATAGATTTCCCCGTAATTGTCTGCACATCAAGGCTGGCGAACATGAACATACTCATAAAAGGTAGCAGACTATCTCAAGGTAATTTCTTCTTTATACGTTTCTTTTATTGAAGCAGTGCATGTGAGATGTATTTTTGCTGAGGACGAATACAATGTTCTCACAGCACATTATTGTAAAGGTGCACCAAGCATGAACAGGGACTGCTCTTTAATCCTCTGACAGAAAAACGTATCGCTGGGACAAAATGGGAACAGATGGAATCAGAGGAAGCGATAGGCCAAGTGTATTTAAAGCTATGTCTTGATTAAAACTGAAAAGCGGCGACTAACAGCTGATTAAGGAGAGTCGACCACGGAGCCGTCAGCCCCCCCCCGACAACATGACAGCAGAGCGACAGGTAGCCGTAGCTCCGTACAGCATCTACATCCACCATCTCTTATCTCAGCGTGTCGACATGGAAGAATTCCTCTGTTCATACAAACAGGAGGGCTCAGGGTAAACAGAGCAGGGCCGATGGGGCTGAGAGCAAATATGCCGACAACAACAAAAAAGAAACGGAACTGTAGATTATCAGATTATATCCCACAAACGCTGACCCCAGTGAGACGTGTACGGTGCGTTGAAACAAGTCAACGACACAGACTTTAACGCAGGAAGATTCAATTGTAAGTAAATGAAAAAGTTGACAGCAGATTAAAAGAGGATTAACAAAGAGCTGTAAAAGTCAACATATTTAGCCAAAAAATATACTTACTGTGAAAGTGGTCGCAGGGAAAAATGTGTTGGGAATAGTTTCTATAAGTTTCTTTTTTTTTTTATTTAAACAGAAAGAGTTTCTTCTTCAGCTCAGGAACTGCAAACTCATCTTTTACATACTTATTTTTATGGCAGCCGAGGAGACTGTATAATGGAGTAGAGAAGCTAAAAAGTTAGTGGACCTTTATTTTTCTTTTAGTTTTTCAGTTTTTTAAGAGTTGCACCAAACTAGCTGGGAAGATTAGAGAGTGAACGACAGGACAGATAACCGACCTGACACCATGAGATCTCTTTGCACCCGAATTCATCATCACTTATTTTAGAAAAACGTCTGAGCTTTGTTGTTAAATGTGTGTATCTCTTTCGTTTTTTTACTTTGTGGGTTTGTCTTTGTGGCAGATTTTGACTTTTATCGCTCTCTTTCTCCATGTTTCCAGTCTTTTTCTTTTCT
>JAOXYL010000090.1:5863125-5886505 GCA_028564955.1 Terapon puta | reverse complement strand
TCAAGAAAATCATCTAAGCACTGAGGATTAAATTTAGTGGATACTATGCTTGGGAGTGTGCCAAACCGATGTCACAACTGTGTCTGCAAGACGGTGGGAGATTAATGCAGTAATAGTATGTAATTTCTTTAACAATAAGTCCTCCTGGATCCTCCCCCATTGCCCACGTCCCACAGCAGGAGGCAATCCACCTTCATAATGGTTTGACCGGCTGAGTGAGGCTGAGGAAAGTGTTGAGCAGTAAAACTGTCATACGGCTCTTGTCGAGCTAAATTAGTCTTATGTTTGCATCCAGCTGGGAGTCTGTGTGAGCGAGTGTGTTTCCAGTAAAACCCCACCCTGCCCGACACACCCACAACTTGCACAGCACGCGTGTGTCTCCTTTTATGTATCCCGTGTCCCATTTCAATCCCATAAAAGCTGACAAACTAAGCCAAACACACTTGTTTTATTGGGAGCCGCGTTTCTCCCAGAATCAAAGGAGCCGTATTCTGCTTCACGCTCCTCAGGAGGTCAACGCTCGGCGATGCAGCTTTCGTTAACAGGCTTACCTTGCGTCATCGCACGTCAGGTCCCAGGTGGAGAACTCGTGATCGCCGACGTTAGCGACCACCTTGGCCATTGCGGGCCAGGCAGCGTGACGTTTGATGAGAACCAGTTCGTGACCAGCATCTCGCGAGGGCTCACGGCTGCAGCAGGTGCCCATCTTTCCTAAACAAGGTACCTCCTTTGAATAATTAGCAGGTTTTTCTCCCCGAAATCTCACTGGCAGTCGCAAGGCACGCTGGATTTACTTTTTCCCTCGGTTGTCATCTTAAGGCCTCGACAACTTTCCTCTGCTGTTTCTCTCACCGCCCTAAAAATGAAACGTTCAGGCGGCTGTCAACAGAAGGTCAATAAGGAGCAAAGTCAATAAGGGCAGGAGCAAAGCAGCTTGGTGAAGACAGGTTCGTCTCTCGTCTTCTCAACCAGAGTCACCCCTTCTTCCCCCGTCCTCTCCATCCCCGACCTCTCCAGTGCACCTCACATGATCTCCCTCTCGTCGCTGATGTTTTGGTGGCCGGGCCCCCGGCAGCCTCGCCCTGCTCCTCCTCCTCCTCACGCTGACAGAAGTGCCACTGTCTCCCACGATGACTCTGAGAGCCACAACATTGTATTAACCATCTTGTTGTTTCCCTCGCTCGCTGTTTGGATCCGTGTCCTTCAATCCCCCCCTTTGTGTCGGCCCTCCTTTGCTCAGCGCTGAACGCAGATGGACCCCCCGCACTTTCCACTCTCTCCGGGCTTTCTGTCTTCTGGTCCGCAGACGGCAGTCATGTAGAGAGGAGCGAGACAGGCCGGTCCTACGCCGCGGAGATGTGTGGGCTTGTCGTGTGGAGAGATTCAACAAGTGCAGCAAGCATTTGGAGCATGTTTCCATTTGTAGGCTCTGCATTTCATACATTTTTCCCCACATCAGAGGTTGTTTTTTAATAGCCCGTTGAGAATAGTGGACATTCCTATGTGCGAAGTTCTTGTATAGAAGTTGTTGAGCATGTTTATGTTACATTTTTGCGCTTTTTAACGAGTTTGCAATGTCACTTAAGGCCTTTAACTGCCCCTTCTCTGGTCATATGAAGACTGATGTTTCTTGATATGTAACTTCAGATTTAGCCACATCCAGATCATGTTGATTTGTTTACGGCGAGCCTCGGTCATGCTCATGGTGTGACTTGCGTTCATCCAAGTGTTGCGCAGCTGCTATTTTGAGAACTCGGATGAAAGAGGAGAATTGAACCGAGGAAAAATCAAAGGACAGCGGAAAGACAGAGAATACAAGGGATCAGTCAATGGTGTGCAAAGAGGAGGCAACTCGAGACAGTGATAAACAAACAGACACTCTGTGAGAAGAAACAAAAAATACACGTAATGCAGGTCATATTTCAAAGAATTAATTTGCTGAGTGCACACAGAGAGGAAACAGCATATGCTCGGGCTGATGTGTACCCTCAAGAAAATCACCCAGCCCAAGGCAATATTTTTGTTTTTTTTCCATCAACAGGCGAACTTTTATACTCGCTTTGGAAAGGCTTTCTTACAAATAAAAATAACTAATCTGACAGCAGAAGCAGTCCTCCTCAGAAAATGGTATGGCAGCTCAAAAACATTAAAGTTTACAAGCCCCTCTGTCAGAGGAGGAGTCATCAAGGAAGAGAATCATACCCACCATCAAACATTTCAACACTTTCCTCCCAGTAACATTTTTTAGATTGCATGTGAGTTTTTTTTTTTTTATCTTGAATAACTGTTGTTGGTTTTTTTGCAAGTTTTTACTTTCTTTCCCCCATTTGCCACTGATCGCTCCTGCTTCCCGGTGAGCATTGCACATATGAGAGCATCCGACACCCGAGTGGCGGTGCAAACAATGAGTGGAGAGAGAGAGAGAAAGAGAGAGTTAGATTGGAAAGTAATCCAACCCAAGCCCTGAGCTTTACTCAATAAAACCACCATATGACCTGCCGTCAGGACCGGTCATGTTCGGATCAAGTGGCTGAACTCTACTCTGGGTGCGTCGGAGAGTTAAATAACCAACTTCATCGAAAGGTGTGAGCTGACTTCTTTTTGTGTTTTATTGGTCTTCTGAGAGTGAAAGCTCTGTTGCGCCATCACCTTCACAATCGCGTAGTGATGACGGTGTCAACACCAATGTGCTAATTCACCATCTCCTGTCAGCCATTATCATCGTCAGAGCGCTTTCCCGATTTTTAACAAGAGGCCGAGAGCGCACACAGAGGAAGCAGCGAGCGGTTAATGCTCTCTGAAATGTAAAATAAACGTTGATAAATTACAGTGAGGGGAAATAACACGCATAACTCTGCTTTCTCCCTCAGAGTGCAGGAAATGAATTGCAGCTGTTCCCACTATCAAGGGAAACGTTGTTGTGCACACAAATCTGCATTTTACCACGATGTGGCTGACATTTCGATATATGTTACCTGTGTGTGAGAAGCAACTTTGTATGGAATGGGCAGGAGTGACATTTATTTGAAGGGTAATTTGTCACAGCTTTAACTTTTCTTTTCTTCTAGTTTTTAAATGGGAAAAATCAGCCATGAAGCTCATGAAATCGCAGATTGCACCATCATATGCCGACTGTGACACTGAAAATACAGAGGCTGAAAAAGGCAAGTACGCTCAGAACAGGAAAAATAATCCTCCACCACAACAGAATAACAATACCAATAGTCAGGCTAGAAGTTTTACCACTTTGTTGGCCTAAAGTTCAAAGATGACACTCAACCGATGTGAAAAGTAATGATTTCTTGCAATGTTGTGGTATTAATCTTTTTTATTGGGGGGATGAAAGTTTGTGCACTTGTCATTTTAAAAACTGCCCGCATGTACATAAATCATTCTGTTGGATTTCTTTGCAGTAATTCATTCATCAGCTCAAGGGCGAGGCTGGGAGGCTCTTAATTGTTTTCCGATTAGCTTTTTTTGAATGTGAGTGGCTATTTGTCTCGCACCGAACCGCTTCCCCTCCTCATCTATTTGTTCATGAACAGAAGCAAACAAATCTGCTGCACGGCGCTTTTTTTTTTTTTTAAACATGCAGTCTTTCCTCCCAGTTTGTCTTTTCTTCCGATCCTTCACATTCCCAAAGAGCATTGCGATAAACCATCATCAGCCTGACATATCTGTGTTGTACTCGGATCCTCTGTGAGAGTCTGTGGATTAATACTGCAGCTTCGGGGGGAAAGTTAAATATTCAGGACATCCACTTTCAGAGCATCTTCAAAGGTGATACTGAACAAACACACACACGCATATACAAACGGGCGCGGCGGACTGAAATGACCCCACAGAGTAATCTTGTTTTCTGTAACGGCGTGAGGAGAGAAAGAGGAAGACAAGAGAGAGAGGCGTCTCCAAAAATAATGCCTCAGTCTGAGGAGGATTAGAGGACGGCGGCAATAAGTGTGTTGAAATATCAGCTGCTCGGAGGTGCATTGGGAGGACAAACATTCCTCGGTGCACGATTTAACCCAAAAGAAGTGAAGAACAACGTTTTTCAACTAAAGAGAGTGTGGATCTAGTTTAGTTGTCAACAGCTTCCTTAAATGCTTTTACATCGACACCGTTTAAATGAAACCGCAAACATGAAACAGGACCGCGTGCAACCCATGACGGCGACAAATGAGCCGAGACACGGAATAACTAAACAGGCGAGACTTTAAATACCGCAGCACTTACAACACCGAGTTGACAAATACTTCCTCCGTGGTGAGACAAAAATTAACCAGCAGACCAACAGCTCAATAATTACCCCACCTACTCAGGAGTTTAATCATGTCCAAGTGGTTGCTTGGGACTTTAAATGATTTTGACATTAGAAAAAATGAAGAGGGGCGGGGGAGATGTATTTGACAACGACAAAACGCAGAAATCTTCCCTGCTTTTATTTCCTCTTAAAAAGCAATAGCACTAGGACACACTCTCATGCCTGTACGCTAATTACAGATCAAGAGCCAGGAGGCGATCAGCATCGCTTAGCATGAAGACAGCCGGCTTTGCTCCGTCCGACTCTCAAAAATATGCCACTAGCACATTTAAAGCCTCTCTAATTAACACGCATTTCATTTGTTTAATCCACACAAAAAGCAAAGTGTAAAACTGACTGAGATCTGCATGCACTGACTATTTCTTACTTCTACACTTTATCTTTAAGTTAGGTTTGTGCTGTTGAATGAATGTATAGATGCATGAAACAGATAGATACTAAAAATATAATAAGGGTTTCCTACATTTATTCTCCATTGTATACATTTAAAATTACTGGTCAAATAACTCAAATCCCACTGCAGTGAGTCAGGTAAGAATAAATCGGACCAAATAAGAAGGTTATGACCTCAAGGAAGTTAAAAACAAAATTCTTCAGCTTCTACTCAGAGCCTTATCTGAGGTGAATGTCAGTATGTGAACTGATATAATCCAGGTTAATCAGTTCAGTGTGAGGAAGCTTTAAAGAAAATAAATAAAAATACAGAAACCATCTGGTATCTTGGTGGTTGCAGTGACTAAAAACAACCAGACTGAGGATGAACACTTTTACCAAACCAACTGTCAGCATTAGGCCACAGTCAGGCCACAGAGAGGCTGACATGAGGAGGAACCACAGGATCTTTTTTTCATTAAGGACGGCAAATAGTCGCATCGTCTGCTTGATGCCAGATTGATTACTCGCACACGGAGGAGATCGGATTTTTAGAAAATGTGGTTCTGGGAGTTTTATCACTAGGCAACACAAAGCACCGCACAAAAACCGTGGGCCGTGTCAGGTGAGGGTCACAGAAACATCCCGTTAAGTTTCGCGTGTTGAAATTCTTACAGTTCATAAAAGCCAAGGTCTCAATGAACTTCAGACCAAATCCTGCGCCATCTGTATATTTTAAATTACAATCCAGGATGCAACTTCTCCTTCCAAGATGAGATAAGTACATTTATCACACAAGTAATTACAGTTCTCCTTATTCTCCTTATTGACTATCGTGTACATTTAGTACAAAATCACTTGCTCACAAACTTGAAGTACACCATCTGTATAATGACAAACCATGACAAGAAATCAAGGTTGAAAAAACTGCAGGTCTGCATTTCGAGTGCGGCTGACACAAATAACTGGATGGAGAATCTCTTCTGAATTTCTTAGTTGTAATATTTATATCTAATTTGTTCAATTTCAATTCTCGTACTGTTATTCATTTCTATATTTTTATTCTTGTGCCATAATTCATTTCTTTATTTCTACATTTTTATATATTTATTTTTATATGTTTTAATCTATTTTCCTTTGATTGAGTGTTTCATTATATTCTTAAGCATGGTTTTAGGGACTTAAAAAATTCATTAGCAATGATTTCGTGTTGTTACTGTTGTGCAATGACAAATACACATTCTCGAGGTCTTGAAGTATTACTTGTCACACTGTGTGAGGGTGGAAAGGTAAAAATTAGCCTCATCTGCTAAAGAGGAGTATTAAATGAATGCACATGATTCACGTCTCTAATGGGAAAAAAAGGTGCCTTTCAAGTCGGTTTGTCCAGCATTACGAACAAGCACAAGAAAAAATGCACACGCACACACAGGGCTGTTGATAAATCATTAGCCGATGGTGATGCTGACTGAGTCCCTGAGGGGTTTCAGTATGAATAGAGTGAGTCAGGCATAAACACTGACTCACTGCTCTCATCTCACTTCTTACCTACACTCAATATCTCCCCTCGATACCTGCTGCCGCTCACGGATTTCAATCCAGATTCATTTCTGACCCTTTCATTTTTTCCCTTCCCATCACAAACTTTTTCAAAACTTCGACTCATGCTTCAAAAACATTATTGGCGGGTTCGATACCCAAGAAAATCAACTGCTGTCTCGCCTTGATTTCTCAACAGACAGCGTTTGTGACAGAAACATGAACCGGCTTTTCCCCAGTGCCAACGACCAGGTTATCCAGGGTATCTGAACTAAGCGATTCTCAATCCGATACCGGTGCCGTCTTTTCCACTATTTTAAAATTTGAACACCTGGGTTAAAGCCGTGAAATTATTGGCAGCATAATTAATCAAGGTTGCACAAGGGAAGGGATTTGCTGTCAAACTTCAATTTGAGTTGCCGGCCCGATGTGACTTAAAAATGTAATGAACAGCAGAAACACTGGAATTTATAAGACACTGACAAAAAAAATCAAATCAAGGAGGAATTAAGTGCCTGGCCAACACTTGAACTTGTTAATAAGGTCAGTATAGGTGATTCACTTCCTACTCAGGAGCACTTCAACAAGTTGCATCATTGGTAGAAGGTCTCTGCGGAAGTTGACGAGCACCTGAGCGTTTTTCTCTTTTTTCTGTGTGTCTTTCAGTCAGGCATTTAATCACAACAAATTATAATGCGTGTCAGCTCTTGAAATTAAGTTCTGAATCAATGTGACTCGCTGTTTTTTCCTTGTTTCCTTAATGAATCAATGGTGAAATGACTCATTTTCGGCTAACTTGCCTTTATTAGTGCAGCGGGGCGCCAAACACGCTGGGAGGGTGAAGCCTCGGTGTACTGACGAAGAGCTGCGCAACATGTGGCAGCTTTCATGGATTCGCTCAGCATGCGCTCTCAAAGATTATAAGCAGTCCAAAATATGAAAGATATTCAGCTTGAGATAATCCAGAACTTAGAAATGCAGCAATCTTCACCAAGAACCAGAGAACATGTGACATTTTTGGCTTGATGAAGGACTGATACGAATGGGTCATAAATTCTCTAAATCGTCGGCAATTAATTTTCTGTTCCTTGACCAATCAACTAATTGTTTCAACACTTTTACTCTTAACTGTTGAAACTGTGACTATTAAGCAGAGCTGCAAATTAAAAGGGGCAGGAAATGCGGGGGACTTTTTCAGAAACTGATTGGAGGAAAGGCAGTCGGCACCCTGCACGGTCATCTTGAGCTTTCAGAGAGAAACAGAAAACTAAAGGAGAGAGAGAGAGAGAGAGAAAGGAAGTGTGAGAAGCAGAGCATGGAGAGAAAAGTGTGAAAAGGACGAAAAGAGTAAGTGAGAGAAAAGCTGTCTCAGCAGATGCTATCTCTTGGGAAGCTTCCTAGATTTGATGAAAATGTACTCATCTTATTTCCAAAGACATTCGCTACCAAAAAAAAAAAAAAAAACCTCGACTTCCAACAACTTCTCCGTCTTTCACCTTCTGAGGTGAAAAAAAAAAAAACATCAAATACTCCCTCCGCTCGGGAGCTGGCATTCCTGCAGAAGGGTGTTTGGCTTCGTGCAGAGTAAAGTGTGGTGAAAACTATTCTAACAAGCCAAACATACCACAACCACAACCAAAGCATAACAGCATCAAAACGCATTTGTTTCTTCCATTAAGCATACCTGACATTCCAGCCAGGCGGCGGGGCGAGACTTTAAACCTTTCAACTCGGCTGTAAAAGGAATTTCTGCGCCTGTTTCAGTCAAGGACATCCGCCACATACGGCCAAATATAAAGCGTCGAGATGTGCGAAATAAACAGAGCGAGGGGGGAATGATTTACCCCCGACACCTGTGGAAGTTACTAATTTACCCTCATAATCTAAAGTCTACCTAATGGCAGTCAAAGAGGCGAAAAACACACACATAACCATGGTATATATTGCTGAAGTGAGCCTTTTGTATAGAGAAGCAGGTGTTTGCAAGCAAATATCTGGAGGCAACGTCATTAAGTATGTCACACGGCCGGCGAAGACAGCACTAGATATAAACACTGTCCTTGGGCTGACATTTACGAGCAATAATCTTTAACTTTCCTGCTGTTTGGAAAGCTAACACACAAACTGGTTAGTGCTCTCCACCAATGAAAACAACAGAAAAGCCATTGTTGACAAAGCTTTCTCTTCCAGCCTTTATTTGTCTGCCAGGGAACTGTTGGTTCTTTGGTTTAGCCGTGGCTCCACGGCAAAACAAAGCCTCTTTTTCATTCGAGCACAAAGAGCGTTGGAAGGCGCGCAACAAACCGACCCTATGCTTGCACGCCTTTAATACGATCCTTCAAGACGGAGAAAACCGGCCGCTTTTCCCGGGATTCGATTGCGTGAAGTTGTCCTCTGTGGGTGAGCACGTGGCTTCAAAGCAGCGGCCGTTCAGGTGGATGAGCTCTGACGCGGTGTGGCCTTCTCTGCGCGCAAAGTCTATATTTAGGTTAGGTTAGGTCGGGTTCACCTGGAGACCAAACACCTCCCATGCAAAATCGAGATTTGTGAAATGAAACGAAAAATAGCTGCTAACACGAGGCCATCTTCTCAGCGACACAGGCGTACTAACTCATCAGTGATTTCCTGCACTGAGAAAGACTGAGAATCGGCTTCTCTGTCTCATCTTTTGTCTTTTGCAAGCAAAGAGTTGACTCACGCTGGGCAGTTTGAAGGCTCTCCAAAGTCATCCCTAATAACGCTTCATGACAAAAACCACTCCAGCGGTCTTGGTGGCGTCTACAGTCAGAGTGAAACAGGGTTTAAGTCCCGCAAGGCCATACTCCTGACATTATTGTAAGCAGCTTTGAGAAAAGCCTCTTTGTCGCGGCTTCGTGATACTATCATTGTGCTTACGCTGCCAATCATGCAGCGCCTAAAATCGCTGCACAGCCGATGGGGAGGTTTCTGCCAAAAGCATCACCTCTGCAAAACTGCAAAGTCCTTAGTCACTCAATGTCATGAAATATAAGACAGAATGAGTGTATGCATACTGACTTTACATTTAAATAAAGATGATCTAAAGAAGCTGTCTGTCTTTAAATCATTCATTTTGTTGGAAATTTGGTTTTTAGTGTTGGAATTTCATTTTTCAACTTGTATGCACTCATTAGCACTCGTTATTCTATCAGTAACATAATCTTTTTAATCTCCCATCTATTGCAGTCCTTGATTATTGTTTTATATAATTCCTTAAACATCAGATAAACATTTGGTCTTCAAGTAGAGCTTTATCCTCCATCAGTTCCAGCCCATAATACACAAATTAAGGGAATATTAAGGGATTTATGGGATTTATGTGGATGCTATCTCATCCTGGGTTACTTGCAATCTGTTGCAAGATACTACAGCTAAATTACTTTCCTAAAAGAGTGCCTAAGAGACCGGAAAGATCCTTAAATACAGGATGTTATCACAAAATGGGATTATAGCGTGTCGCAGTTGTTGGGGGTTTTTTGTGTAAATGTTCATTCTTGATGTGGGAAAGGACAGTTTACCCCAAATATTTCTGGGGTTTTCATCGACATCTCGCAAAAGGTGCTTGATCTCATGAGGACTGAGAGATGTGGTCGAAATATCCAGGAGAGAGCTAAAAAGATTTTTTTATTTTTTGGTTGGTTGGTCAAATTGTGTGTGTTTTCAAGGCAGGCTGTTTAAAGTGCGATGAATATGCAAAGAGTCTGTGGCTCAAACTCAAACGCTTCTACTAAAATAACACGGCCTCTTGCTGGCGGCATCACTTCAGGTCTGTCTAAGGATTTATTTGGTGAATATCAGTGTTTGCCACGTTGCAGAGGATTTATAGTCCCTCGGTTAGACTTGACAGCTTCATTCGTTCCTCAATCCAGCAAACTGTTAAATCAATACACAAATGAGATGTACGGCTTTAAAACTGTTGTGAGACTTGCGATATGAACCTGTGTGTGACAGACGCTGAATGCACCGGAGTTCATAACATAGCACTGTACTTCAATATTTGATTGTTTTTTAGTGCGTGTTAAACATACCTGCCTTTAACATTAACCTGAGACCAACCCCAACATGCAGCGCTCCAGGGGTAATCTGGCAGTGAAGTAAGGCTGCAACTCTGGGTTATTTCAGCCGTTTAATCTATAAAATGTAAGAAGAGAGGAAAAAAAAAATCGGCCATCACAGAACCTCCTCCAGAACATCAACCAATAGTAGGCTCAGGGAGAAGTCCGGCTCTATTGACATGCTTTTCCTTACTGGAGGGAGGCGTGCAATCATACCCAGATACCCATATTGAGATATTCTATTGAAAAGTATATAAAACAGACAAAGGCAGCAAATCCTCACATCTGAGAGGCTGGAAAAGCAAGAAAGTTTGGTACTTTTGCTCAGTTATCAAAAGAGTAGATGATTTGTTTACTTGTAAACTGCACAATCGCTTCATTGACTAATCAACAAGTGAAATCTGACATAATGAAATGGGAAGTGCTGCTGGGAGCAGAAAGACAGTACTTCCGACAGGAGTCAGAGGTGCAGCAGGGCCGTCACTGTGTTTCTCACACCTTTCTGGATTAGAGGAGCTCCAGGATAATGACTGAGGACGGGGCCGAGGGCAACAGGACTGAACCAGCTGTCTTGTACAACCAACAGGCATCACTGACATCTCTCGCTCTCTCTCACTTGTGTGTGTGTGTGTGCGCGCCTGTCTCTCCTTCCTGCCTGCTTTCAATCCCCTTCAGTGAAGCCAGCCATGCAGACGTTCCCTCAGGAGGTTTATCCCTCCTCGGATCTGATCGGCTCTGCTCCCCACCTCCCCCCCGTGCCAGTGGCCCCCCTGCTGGGAGTGGCTGCGGGACAGGAGAGGGGGAGGAGGAGGAGAAGAAGGAAGATCCCATCTGGAGGCCCCCTCAGAGGTAAGAGAGAATCACACATCATCATCGGCGTGAGCAAACACGGGCTCGACATTCTCAGACAAACAAAGACGTCTCGTACGCGTTGAGAAATACTTCCGAAGGAGAAGTGTGGGTTTTAGTCAGCGGAAGTTGAAGTCATCAAACAAGCCAAACTCATACTTACGTCCCACATGTCCACGAGGGGATGTGAGGAGATGGGGGGGGGGGGATTATTAAAGCAAGCCCAAGCAAAGCACAACCGAGTGCGAGCGTCGGGGACGGTAAGAAAACATGCCAGAGGCGGACAAACAGTTTGACTCCTGATGCTGCCGCTGCGTCAACAATGACCTCACCGACAGTCGCTGAAAGTTACAGCCGACAAAGGCGCGCTGAAGACAACCAGCGTGTCTCTGCCAAAACTTAAACCCACGTGATTTTCATGCTGCAGTTTCAAGATGACACTCAGCATGGCGTACAGATATGCCAGACTGTGATGATTCAGCTGAATTTGACTTTTAAGCGTCCTCAGCCTGCATTGATGGGTTGATCATTCAGACACCCTCAATAATTCTGATAGGATGAATCAATCATGTAAATCATTTATTGAACAAAAATGTCCAACCGGCTGCGGCAAATCGAGCATGACATCTTGCCGCCTCTCTGGTCTGGTCTCCATACATATTTAAACACAAATGTGAACCAAAACTCCTTCAAATCTGTGAAATAATGTGCCCCCCCCCCAACTTCCTGTTTCATCTCAGAAGAAAAGAATCAAACAAGATGGCACAATGAAAAAGAAGCGCTGACCTCAAACAGTAGAATACCGCAGAAAGAGTGATGAGCAACACAACATCCCTGTTCGTGTCATGTATTCATCTGAGGAACACCACAATCTGCTAATTGAATAAGTTCACAAAAAAAGATCATAAGATTAATTAATAATGTAAGCTACCGTTAGCTGCAGTCCTAACAAGAAGAAAGCCTATCATCACTTTAAACGCAAAAATATTCATCTTACATAAGAAACTAATACATTTTTATAAGAGCCCCGGACTTGGATCTGCTGGATTTGTTTTGGTGCTGAGCCACAGAGGATCTTCCCCCTCACAGCATTAAAAATGATAAAAGCCTCTCTCTCTCTCTTCTGTAAAATACAACGTCATTAAGAGCAACTGTCTGGTTTAAGAGGTAAGAAACGGGGACTTCTTTACTTTTTCTTTATTTTTTTTTTTTTATCCTCAGAATAAGCTGATACCAAGAACTCCGCCGATGTCCGATGATGTAGAGACACAAAAGGAGCTGCTCTGTTCCTCTGGCTCGTAATAAAAACATGAAAAACATTTTTTCGGATTGAAGAGGCTCCAGAACAGACAGCGGCGGAGCGCTGGGGGGCAGTTATGCAAACACGGCCTCTGGATAAATAGTCCCCCTCCGATGTGAATAGGATATTGGATTTCGGGGGTTGTTATTACTTCACCTTGTTATTTCTGTTCACGAAATACCCGTCATAAGCATATTAAAAGTTTGGAGAGGAGGACAGAAAATAAATAAACGCCCTTCTCAGGGAAGTCTTTTATCAATTACTATTGTATGTTTCACTGTTAAATGCATTCAATTATTTATCTAACGTCAAACTTTGTCACGTCTGTCTTCACTGACTGACCTTTCTGCACTCCTTCTAATACAAAAAGGTAACTACTCTGTCCTCTACAGCCAAAACGTGACCGGTCCATGTTTCTATTTTGGAGGCAATGCACAAAAGTTGGCAACGTAAGCCAAAACATGAGGACTTTTCGAAGTGAATAGACAGGCACCAGTCAATGTTAACAGAAGCAGGTGGTGATGGGAACTTCATGAAGCTTGTAGGTAAGGGGTCAGCGTTATATGTGACACTGAGGTCAGGAATAAAGCAACGCTCCTCAATATCAAAGTGGAAAGTGGATTGACAGGACAGATTCAGCGAGATCATATAATACAGTATGACCTTATCACCGGTGCTTGGTCTACTTTTAAAGCATCAAGCCTGAAACTTAAAACATTTTGGGGAAACACAGAGACATCCCTGCGGCTTTTTGGCCAAACACATGATTACATCTGACGCGCCGACAACAACACGGCAGCCGACTGAACTGCAGGACGTGTCTGGGTAATTCGTCGGGGCTGAACACGAGGAGACGTGGCACAGATGAAAGGTTTCATCACAAATGGAAATCTTAAACCAGACATTCAAAAACACAGTAATTGCCACTTTCGTGTATTTTTCAATGACTCTGTTCTGTGTTATTTTTAGAGAGTGGCAGCAAAGTGATATACACACACACACACACACACACACACACATACACACTGAGTCTGAGTCACTCATCACTGCAAACCATGACAGCACATCCAGACTGATTGAGATGAATTTTAATTAACTACGTCTAACACAACAAGACGTTTTGCAACGAGCTTGAATTCCAGCAGAGCGTGTGCTCAAAAAAAAAAAAACCTTTTGCTGAAATAATAAAAGGAAAAAAAAATCTGTTTGCACTGAAGCAACGTAAACGACCTTTGCGCTGCGTTATCTGCACTGACACTTTAATCCCCGTCAGCACAATAGCTCAGCAACACTAAACTCATCTGAGGGTATTACAGGACCTCAACACAGCTGATTACTGACCGACTGAGCCGACACATTTAAATAGTCAAAATGTTAATTTTCCATCTTACAAAAGCTTTACAATGAGCGCTTACAGTAACCACAGAAATCAATTATCCTCCAGAAAGTCTTACAAAAAAAAAAAAAAAAAAAACTCGAAATAATGCAATGAATGCAAACTCTGTGGAGGCTCAAAAATATTCAACTCACAATCAACTTCCTGTGTTTCCTCTATACTTCAGTGACATATATACAGTTGTAAATACATGAGCCAAATAATGTCCAAACAGTGCCAAGAACCCACAGATGGGAGACGAATTGAAGAAAAAAGCCTGAATATGAGGGGATATGGTGGCTCTGTTCTGCTATCGGGGACATTTAGCCGGCGTGGTTTGGGCCCACGCCAGGAAGGGGGCACTGCAAATCAATACAAAGTTGTTCTGAGAGATCAGCTTTATTCTGTGATGAAACATTTCAACCTTAATGGGAGCGGTCTCATCCACGGGAGAGGGGTCACTGAATGATTTGACGTGTTAAAATGATTTGAATCAGATGCTGCGGCCTTCACTTCTCCACATCTCAGGACGAATGAATGCCTGGGGGAGACTTTGGAGCGACGCGTTAGATGGCGCTCTCCACCACCATCATCATCAAAACACCAAACATTTAAATACTGCGAATAATAAAGCAGCAAGTCTTCAAACTGTCAGGGACCAAGTCACTGTTTTAAGTTTAAAGTTCAGAGTCAAATCCCTGTTATTTAAAGTGTTTTATTTGTCTGTTTGTCGCTCTGCACTTCCAAATGTACTTTTCCCTTCCAGAAAGCAGGCGAGTAGTCATTTTATCCACCAATATTAAACGACAAGGTCAAAAAGCAAAGGCTCCTCTGTGCACTGAACACGTTGTTTGCACACGGAAACAGAGGCGTGAACCGCAGCGTGCCAGACAACGGCCTCGGCGACCAGAGTGCGACACAAAACGCTCAGTGCAGATGTAGACGTGTTGCTTACTGAAGTGATGAGATTAAAACAGCACAAAATATTTGATCAGTGGACGCCCACTGTGGCAGTGCTACTCCTCTCTCCACCTAACTCCTCATGAATGAAGACTAATGGAATCCACCACAATCAGTCGCACACTGTTCAATTTTCAGTCATCAGTGAGGGCTTTCTGGCTAAATGTGAACAAAAGAAATACTCTTTAGTGTAATACAGAACAATTCAACAATGCCGCAAACTGCAGTCGACAAAATGACAATTAAGTTCAGTCAACAAAAACTGAACATTACCAGCTGACATGCACAAATGAATGCAGAGTAAAATTACAACAATCAAACAATTAACATAATGCACCTCTAGCAGAGTAGAGAGGACTAAAAAAAACATTAAAAATGCATTTTGACAGAGTATTTCGCATATTCTTCTCATGTCGTGGGTCAAAATGTTCTGCTGGTGGCCTTACAATTTAAATATTTCCACAATGGTCCACCAACTACTAAAACATCAGGGTCTGTTCCTGAGAAGAAGCAGCTTCAGTGCAGATCTGCCATTACTGAGTTTGTCCACCAGGATTTATGTATTATGTTTATGCAAAAAACGTAAATAAGTTTCATACACTGACTTTATCAGCCTTTAAAAAAAACAAAGTGGTATCTGTTGCACTGGTATTAGAGGATGTGCGACAGGATGTGAGTGCATGCAAAACATTCCCAGAGTGGCTCAGGGAAGTGGAGGCCACCATTAGAGGAAGCAGAGGGTCAAAAAAAAATTATAGCAACAGCACAAAGTAACTCCTGCATGTAAACACTAGAGACACTATGAAAAAAAACATGCAACACGGATGGAAAAGACAAAAAAAAACACTTTGTCTGATATGTGCATGAGCAGCGGGGTCATGAGAGGGTCAGCAGGTGAGTCCCAGTCACACCTCGTTTAAATCCACACTGTCCCCTGCGGTAATTAGATCTGCGCGTAGAGCGGCATTAAGAGGCAGGAGCCATGTTAAGCCTCCGCACGGTGCGTGAGAGCGACGCGCAGGTGAGCGGCCGCGGCGCCAGGTACTCACTTGATGAAGAAACTGGCCCCTTCGTCCGTGAAGCCTTCCTCCCACCCCGGAGGCAGGTCTGCAATGAGAGGAGAACATTACGCACACTTGTTTTTGGACACCTGAAAGTTTCCTCCTGTGGGCTGGGCCCGAAATGCACACAGAAGTTGGCAAAGTAAACAAAAAAAAAGCCTCTGCAGACAAAAGCAAATAAAGAGCCGAGCCCAAGAGCTACCTGAGCGGATCATGTGTCCGGAGTTCACCGGCTCACCGGAGCGCGGATGGAGCCAGGTGGTGGTCCGCGTCTCATCGCTGCAGCACGGACAGAGAGGGAGGGAAAGACAGTGAGAGAGAGAGAGCGAGAAGGAGAGAGGGAGGAAACACCTGTTACACCACCGGGAAGGGAAAACAGCGGCGGCCAAGCCGACTCCCGTGAAAACCGGGAGAGACTCGGCGCGTCACGGCCGCCCGATCGCTGCGCGCACTCACTGGATGAAGAAGACGCGTCCGTCCCCGCACACGCCGTAAGACCAGAGCTCAGGTAGGGTGTCCCGGCCGAGAGGCGCCGCCATGATCCGCTGCTCAAGTCCTATTTCATCTCATCGCCTCTCCATGGAGTCTCCCGGGAGCTCAGCGATCACCGCTAGGGCCGGAGGTGCCTTCAGGGAACTGCCCCGAAGCCCGGACATCCGAGCACCGATCTGAGGGGGGGTGGGGGTGGGGAGGAAGGAGGAAAGGAGGAAGACAACGTTCAAAGCTCCTGTTGCTGTTGGACACCAGTTGAAACAGCATGACTGATGACGATTTTATATTAAGGATGTGACGCTTTCCTCTGATTCATGCAGCCTCCATTTAAGGGCATTGTAATCTAGTTCATTTCAGGTACAAGGAAAAATGAGGGAGTAATAAAGTTAAAGCATAAAAGTACAGCTAAATTCAAGAAACACAAATTTTTGCAATAAAAAGAACTTTTTAAAAAAATATTATGCATTTTTTTAAAAAGTTCTTTTTTATTGCAAATATTCGTGTGATATTTATTTTTTAAATGTGCATAAATGTATAAAACACTCACCAAGAAACGTGCAAAAGATCACAGTATGAGCTGAAAAAAATGTATGCAAATGCACTGAGATAACAGCTGAAAGTGGAGGCTGTATGTTAATGTAATGTCTATGAGAGGCGATAAGACTCGCCATGAGTGGTCCTTGATGATGAGACTGGCTCCAGACAGGAGGAAATTATTCTTACAGCGTGATGATGTTTTGGTCAGCTGCCATCTTCCCTGCAGGCCTCATGTCCTCACCAACCAATTAAGTGGTTTACAATGACACAAAGAGGGGCTGATATTTACAATTTCATGCATATTACACATGCTGTTGGTCTAAAGCTGATTCTGCTGTGTCTTAGACTAATTTATATTGTTTTGAAGTTTAAATTAAAATAATCTTCCACCAGACTTACACATATTACCAGACTATAATGCAGTAAGATAACAATCAAAGGAAATAAAAGAGAGAGGTTTAAAATACTCCCAAAAATATTGCAAAGGCTGGTTGGATGGTTGGTTTTGCTAATTCCCTTGAGACTTGAGTAAATAGTCACCTCAGTGTTCCTAAAATCACGGCCATAGTCATTGTTACGTGGTGCAAACTGTGACGGTTTAACATGCTCTGTAATCAGTTGCAAATTAAAGTTCAGACAAAGATCTTTTCCTTATTTACTGTTCACCATCTCATAAAGGCAGACTTGCCCAAAAATAAAACCCCCCAAACAAATAGGACTGATATGACTCAGGTTGTAACAGGACTTCAGTATGTCTTCTTTGTGTGGAGTGCAGCTTCAGCTCAGGTGGAAGAGCGACTTCGCCATTAATCAGTGTTTCTAGTGTCCTCATGCTGAAGCATCCTTCAGTAAATTACACTGGGAATGTCTATGCATAAAATGTACATGCTTTGGACAAAAGCCAAATGAAAAATATGTAAATAAATGGGAGATTATTTTCTAACCCACTGGAATTTTTTAAAAATCCAGTTATTTGGCAGTTTTTCTTACCTTGTCACACCTACCAGTTTTTTTTCCATTTTGAATTTGAATTCAGTGGCTTTTCACACATTATATGAAAAATTCACTACTATTATCATCGCATCCATGCAAGTGGCAGCGGGGTGGAGGGTCCCACCTGTCAAACTTCAGGGGTTCCTCATGTGAGTCGGTCACAGTTACGATATTTTCGTCAGTCCTTAAAGGCATCACGGCAGCAGCCTGCCACAGTGAGAGGAGTGAGGAGGAGAGGAGCTGACTTTCCCAGCAGTAATTGGAGAGAGTGAACGGGAAATGTGCTGATTTGGGGGCTCTTCAAACGATGCGCCACCTTTTGTATTTTGGATGATTTAACCGGGAAGAGGCTGATTAAGAGATTAAAGACTTCCTTTAACCAATTAGGAACCTCATTAAGAAAAGCTTTGATTTTAATTAGCCTCCACTGCACCTTAATTCTCATCCAAATCCAGCCCTCATTTTTTGTTGCTGTATTTTCCCGGGGCATTAGGAGTAAGCCCGTATGTGCATTGATTATAACACTTACTGTAACTTACATGAGGCTTCAGTGGTGGTGAATAATCCAAAACTCTTCTGATTTTCAGTGCACCATTATTCGTAAGATATTCTTGGTAGCAGGATGGGGATGCAATATGTAACAATATGCACACATACTGGATTTTTAAGACCAATATCAGTATTTAAGAGTAATATTCATCTTCTTTCTTTTCCATACAAACGCTTGATGTATATAAGCACATAAAAGGAAATAAGAACATAAAGTGTCAAAGTAAGATGCTCCTTCTTATTGATTCTCCTGGAGGGAAGAACATCATTTTCCTTAAAGATTTTCCCTCCTTTGTTGTTTTGGTGATGATGGCTCCAAAACCCCCAAACCTGTGGTGACTGTGAAGGCATCTGATTCACATCATTGTCGTCCTAATCAAGCCATTCAGTGAATCATTATTATTATATTATGGAGACCACTCCCATCAGGATGGAGGTTGATCATTGAGGGATGTTTTCTATTGATTTGCAGTGACTCTTCCCTTAAAGGACGCATGCGGACCAAACCATGCCAGCTAAATGTCCCCTACAGCGTAACAAAGCCTCCCTGCAGGTCATGCATTTGGATTTATTTGTCACCTGTCTGCACATTATTAGCATGAATTAACTGGAGATGTACCAACCAAGCACTGGCTCTCCAATATAATTAGTACCAAACCACCACCAGGTCTTTCAGGCAACTTCCCAGGAATTTAAGGAAGGAATTTAAGGGCATATTACATATATCTGAGATAAAGCACGACCGAAACTGTCAACTTGTACAACAACACTAATATGTGTGGTATCCGCGATAATGTCAGCCTGCTGCTATGTCAGTCAGGCTCTGATGTTTACACGCAGCAAACATGTTATTGTTGGTTTTCCTCAGTGGCTCATTAAGGTAAATAAGAGCCTCCGGCGGCTGTCAGACACTGTTTGCTCTGAGTCACCCATCAGGAACTCTGAGCTCATTGGAATTTCATTTTCCAAAGTCACTCCATATCCAGGAGACGTGCAGCGGCGTGCTTGTGAGAACATCTCGACACGTTTTCCGCGCAGCCCTATTATTTTGAAATCCACCAGGGTCATGGTTAAGTTCACAGTTGGCAGGAATTTCCTTGCCAAAAACAGTAATTTCGAAAAGGGTGTGACACAGTTTGAAGAACAGAGAGATTATGTTGATATTTATCACACTCCCTGTAGCATGGGATTTAAATAGAAATATATACAAGTATGGAGTTTTCTCATTCATTCTCTCACACTAAATGTATGTTGAACTTTAGTAGTATATACATACACATGCATGTGAATGTGCTTGCACATGAATGTGTGTGTATGCGCGCACACATGCACTAATCACATGATCATATGACATAATCACTTGACTGCCAACCGAGTCACATTTATTCACATTTATAAATTAAACAACCCTCCTACAATTTTAAACGTTGTAAAACAAAATTAATTTTACCACCCACGTTCAGTAATGTGTTATGTGGGGTTATGTGTCATGTGATCATGTCATATGATCACGTGATTAGTGCATACCACCAGCTGTTGGCCTTTTTGGGTATTGCCATTTATATACAGTCTATCTTTGCTCCTGTTTTCCAGGAGACAGGATGGCTAGATTTCCTGACAATCTTGTCATCTGACTTAATTTATCCAAAAGAGCATATTTTTCACATCTGGTGACTTTTGTGCACACGTATTTGACCCCCTCTCCCCACCTCTTTGGTTTCAGTTGGCAGCGCTCGATTTGGAAGGCACCTCAACTTCAACAAAAGAAACTCCTGACGAGGCAGGGGGGAGCTGAAGGGCAGGTAAAGGTCGGTGTGCACAGCCTCGTCGCCGAAAGCCCAGGGGATTTTTCTCCTATTTGGAGTGTATTTGTGTGAGAAGATAAAGTGCTCACATAGTAGAAAGAACAATGAAGACTTTTCCAGCCAAGTCATGATATCACCGGCTAACACATCAGTAAATCAAAGCTAACAGTGCTGCAAGGAGTGTGTATGTGTGTTCAGGTGTCTGATGTCCTAATGGTGAACTTACACACATTCACAAAGCACTGAAACGCACGCCAAAATGCTTTTGTGCTCTTCATACTTTAAGGGCACACCCTGACATACACGTTTCAGGTAACACCCAACAGCGATGTCACACAGTCCTGGAGTGCACCTGTACGTCACTGCTGCGAGGTCGAGAAGTTAAACCACTGAAATTCGGGATTGAATTCCTTTTCAGTCAAAGGGTATCAGCATTTTGCTCACAGGACTGGAGCATGCCACAACGCTAAATTGATAAGCCGGTCTTAATATACTAAAACTTGACAAAAGCCACGTAAAAAATTCACAACAATGTTCTGATGTTGTTCAATTCACATAAGAGTAAGTCATATGTAAAGAAAATTGCAATGTTTCATCAGTTATTTCAATTCATAGTATGAGAAAGACCTCAAAAGTCGAGTTTAAGTTCACCTGATGAATGTAATAATGTCGAATATCATGTCCAAGTTTCACTCTACTTTAACTTTTTGGACTCCATCAATAAATGTTAAATGCTCCGCCGTGTTCACCAGCTGTTCGCTAACTGTGTCTGTCTGCTGTCTGGTGTTGGACGTGTGGGACTACGTTTATCAGAGATTTTCTTTTTTTCACTGAAAACAGCTGTCCGCCGCATTTGGAAACAATGTTAATGAGAGAAGTGAGAGTGAACTACAAACCATAAAGTTGTGGGCCCGAACACTAAAATGGTCCATTAACCTGAGGAGGGATCGGGCGCCGATTCTTTGTGCGCTCATCACGACAAGCAACGCCTCACACATGCACGTGGTCGTTTGTTCCATTGTTGATATAAAGTGTTGATTGGTGCAGCTTTAAATAATAATGTGGGTTTATATGCAGGGACATGCAGACTGTTGATGGATATATACACGTCTGTCGGCAGGATCAGTTTATATCTCCTAATCCCTCATGCACACACTCACTCACTAGCAAATACACCGATTTCAACACCCACCTCTCCCAGTACCTCATTTCCTGGATAAGGCTGTCTGAATTATGTTAACTTTCTTTGTTTTTATACCGCTTTCCATCATATGAGCATTTTAATTTTTCCGTTGTCTTCTTGTTCTTCAGCCAATTCAGTCATTTCTTGTGCCGCAGCTTTTGACTCGGGCAAACATTAAACACTCACTTGAATGAAAATGAAAACAGGTGAAGTAAGTGGTCTCTTATTCCACACTATTTAACTGGAATGGGTAAAGAATCGTTCATAAAACAGCCAACAACTAGGCCATCCAGTATTTTCAATCCTGTGTGTGTGTGTGTGTGTGTGAGGAGCAGCTGAAAGACACAATAAAAAGCAAACACAGAAACAAGGAACAGGATTCAGGAGGGGGGATTTAGCCCTCCACCCATCGCAAACACTGCGGGGCCTCCCTCTCTACGCTGAACTAACTAAGGAACAGAAATTTCGGTGCATGTCGAGCTCCATTTCCTGCTTCATGGACAGGGTCTTGGGTCTGAAAATAGCCTTGAGACAAATCTGCCTCCTTTATAAGACAGAGCACAGAAAGCTACGCTGAGATATACAAGATAAATGGAGGCAGATTTGACATACATGAACAGGATTTTATATACGCTAACAAGTGTAGGTCCACTGGGATGGGGAGTGTTTTTTAGCCCTGCAACCCCCAGGGACCATCACAGAGACATTTTGGGGTCTCTCAGCCTCACTTTTTAAAAAAACTAAGCAAAGATTATAAGAGATCACATCAAAAAGTTGTAAAACTTCAGAGCTCTAAACTACAGGGGCTCATTTTGATGGCTGTTTCCACATTACGGAAATTTAAAAAGACACAAATACATCAAAAAGTCTCATTTTATAAGAGGAAGTGGGTTTAGAAGGAGACTGCAGAGGCAAATGGAAGTGAGATTTTTCAGTTAATATCCCAAAATTGTGGGATGTTAATGGCAGAAGAAAGCTATGGTTTACCAACCTGGCTTGTCTTTAGCTTTTTATACCAAGAAGGACACACAGAAACACCTGCCGCCAATCTCAGCCAATGTCACTCCCTGTTTTCAACCTTCATTTCTGGACCTGAGGCCAAGAAAAGTACTTTTATTCTCTCTGACAATTTTGCCAACTAAAAGGTACGAGCATTACAACTGCAATTCTTCTTTCATGTTGAATAGGTGTCTATAATTACTAGAATAATTAGCTGTCGTCAGCCTCTCGAAATCTCTCATTTGATTAAAAAATGAATGTAATGTTTGTTTGTTTGTTTGTTTTCAGAGTGATCAGGGCTGCTTGAAAATGAAAAGTATAGTTGTGTTCAAGATGTATGATGGATTGTAACCGCACGTACAATTTACAACGTATTCAGGAAGTGTGACAGCCCATCATCCATAATGATTCACTCAGAGTAACTTTTACTCAGGTTTTACTCCAATCTTTCAGAATTCATAGGAGTCAAGGCTCAGCTACCAGCAGGTTAAGCATAATAACGACATTAACTTACACACGCACATAAAGGAAAGTGCTGCTTTAACAGTAACCCCCTGCAGGTGGCACAAATGTTTAAACTGCAGCAGCAGCTGGGCAGCTTTCCTCGCCTGCAGGCCTGCACATCTGCAAATCTCAATTTACTTCGGTTCTACGGGTCGGCAGACGAAGCACTGCTCACACAATGACCGAACACCCTGCTAAACATGAGTGAGCAAGTTTGTGAGTTAGATGGAAGGCAAGTCCAGGTCCCTCCAGACGGCAGGCTCGGTCAGTGGACTCAAGATTTTGCTTTTAAATTTTAAACAGCCACTTCCTGTTGGCAGGAAAGCATCCAAACCCATGCCAGAATTTCAATTGGGTCTGCTGGGTTAATCTGCGAGGTCTCAGTCAGCGGGGAGGGGAGGTGTGCCGATCATTTGAGATTTAGATGTGTTTTAAACAAAACATCTTGCCCAGTCCAGTTTAAGCCTC
>JAOXYL010000090.1:5846272-5858164 GCA_028564955.1 Terapon puta | reverse complement strand
GTGTGTGTGTGTGTGTGTGTGTGTGTGTGTGTGTGTGTGTGTGTCTGTGTGTGTGTGTGTCTGTGTGTGTGTGTGTGTATGTCTGAAAACCCACTGCCTCTGCTGCTGCTGATTTTGCCGCTGCTGCAATCACCTGCAATCCTTTCAACGCCTCGCCACTCCTGCCGGTTGCCTGGAGACGGGGTCGCCCAGGCCACAGAGCTAATGATACTGGGAGAGGATGAGGAGGAGAGGGATGGAGACAGAGATACACCGAGGGGAGTGGGTTCAGAGTGGGACAAAGGGCGGATTAGTGAGAGCCTTAATGGAGGAGAAGGTGGCGTATTTGTCTTGTACTCGCATGTTCGGTCACATCTGATGGACATTTCATGTCCTGATGAAGTGCCTTTGAGCAAGACATTGAGGTGTTTCTCAGACATCACAGTGTCACCCTGTCAGCATCAAAAGCAGGAACAAAAACTTTGAAAAAACATGTGTGGTGTTTGCATTATGGGAAACCTGTGATGGCTATAAATGCCTAAAGATGCAAGAAAAGCTCTTAAACCATCATATAAAAAAGTCCTCAGGTTATTAATTCAGATAATTTGACTCAAACGATGTTGTCCACTCACTGGCAATAGTCCTGCAAAAGCTTGTAAAATTAAAATGCATTCATCCCTTTTGCACACAATAACATATTTAAAAAAACGGCACAGTATCTATCTGACACTTTCTGCCCTGATATTGCAGGTTTGTATAAGGAGAAAAGTCAGGTATTTTGATTTTTAATAATAAATAAAATTCTTTCTTTTACAGGCATGACATTTCGCTCTTCTTGCTGGCTTTATTTTAACTGAGCTTTGATTGGTGGGTTGAAAGTCTGGTCAGATGTGAGTGGATGTTGCTGCTTTTCTCAGTTTCCTAAAACAGGATTCAGACTTTTAAATTATTGAAAGAGGTTTCTTCATTTCATTCCAAAGAGAGTGCAGAGATCCTCCTTGAGCTGTTAAAAAGTGAAAGGCTATCAAAAGGTTCTTGCTCGGGTGGGTCCACATAGACCGAGTAATTCATATGAAAAAAATATTAGTTTAAAAATCAAAGATGTCTGTGACTTTATTTTGGTTGCATTTCGAACCCCTAACCTCACTGGAGAGCCTTTTTTTTTTCAGTGTGCAGGACAAGCAGAAGATGAATTTACATAGACAACATGTGGGAGGGAGGGCGGTTGGACATCATCAGCAGAAGACCCACCGCTGGGTTGACACAGCAACAGTGTCAGCGATTGCTCACCTTTGCACCATCTTTGTGTATGTGTGTGTGAATGGGGAGAGGGGGGGGTGAACACCAGGAGACCTGCTAATTGATTTCATCCCTGTGGAAAACCGTTTCATCATCCTCTGTGTTTTTAACCCTTGTCTTACGACAGCCTTACAGCAGTCAGTCTGCACGGAGACCCGCAGCCCTCTGGGAAATTATAAACTCATGAGCGTGTGTGTGTGAGGATGAGGATGGGACAGAGAGAGAGAGAGAGAGAGAGAGAGAGAGAGAGAGAGAGAGAGAGAGAGAGTTTGTAATGCTACATGAAATGAAAGAAGCGATGAGGGAGCTCTAAAAATGAGGCAGAGATGCACAGACACCACACACTGCAGACATTTAACTAGATTTGGAACGAAAAACAAAAGAAAGACACAAAACTGCATGGATACTGAAAATCCCTGTGCACACTGATTTGCACTTTGCAGATAAAAAAAACATCAAGGTTAAAATTGGGTTAAATTCTCTTTGAAAAGAAAGCCATTTTAGTAGTTGTCATAACAGCCATTTCTACATTTCAGTGTTCCAGCTTCAGGCTGAGCCACTGAAATGGTGAGGAAATAATGGATTTATTATATGTGGAGAAATTTTTTTTCCATAAACCATTTTCCAACCCAGAATCAGTCGTGTTTTAAAGTTAGACATGCAATCTTATCTGGGAGTGCAAGTCATAAAATCAGTGCTGTTGCGGAAGGCACAGTGCAGTGTGGATAAAGCGATAAAAAAAATGTTATTAAAAAAAAAAGAAAGCCAGGCTGTGCAGTAACCTCTGTCTCACTACAGGTGGAGGTCACGCACAGGTAAGCACACCTTGTCACACTAGGCGTGTCCAAACCAGGTGAGAGGTTAAACTGGTTTGTTTGACCGCAGAGAGGCTGCCTGGTGTAATGTTACTGATGTTTCTTCAAATGGTTATTTTCAGGAGGGAACAAAGTCCTCCTCCTCCTCCTCTGCGTGTTTTGTGACTGTTGTACGCAGTGTGTGTGTGTGTGTGTGTGTGTGTTTTAAAAGTACAAGCGACATGCACCATCTTTTGCAATACTTTGGTGAGATTAGATTTCTGAATATCCGCATAGGCATGAATTGATTTTATCTCTCCTTTTCAGTCTTTCGTCACCTTTCCAGAGAATGTGTCCATGCAAACAGTTGATATGAACACACACACACAAAAAAACCCACCACCCCACTGAGGAACTCGACATTTGCTGTGTTTTTTATTTTACATATGTACTGGACATTGTGTGCCGTCTCCACTTTTGTTATGTCAGGAAACGGCGGTGTAATTTACATACACAAACAAGACCAGAAAAGAACAGGAAGTTGATCTGTCTGTAGTTGTGTGCTTCTCTTTCACTTGATCAGAATAAACTGAAGTCAGAACACATGTGGCCTTCTTAATAAAACCGTGAGAAAAAAAACACTAACAACAATAATACAGTGCAACAAATTTTATTGATTTGACAAAGCACCTAAGAACAAATTTGCTACAGATGATTTATTAACTTTTTTTGGCTACATGACGTTATCATGAGACGCTGAGTGGGTCCCTTAGGACAAAGTGTTTGAATATTTCCAGTCAAAATAATAATTAAGACATCCATCTGCACACTCAGTGCTAAGAGGCTGCTGTTATGTACCATCAAACAAGAAAATATAAAACTTAAATATCAAGAAATAAGACAAGAATTGCACCAGAACTTTATATGCATCCTTCATGCTTTAACAAAACTTTTCAAAACACTTTGTACTGTAAAGCTCTGCATTCTTATGATAGACTCATGATCTACTTTAACTTCTAGGTACACCACTGTGGTTTGTTCACACATAAAAACACAGTCAAAATAAAAAAGGTAAAAACAAAAACAAAAAACAAATCAACCACAAGCTCCATAGGGCATAAATATGTTACATTACTAGGTCAGTATATAAGGCATACAAAAAACATTCCACACTTTAATGCTGAGGTTAATATGAGAAAGTGTCGGTCAGTGCAACAGTCACACAATGTATAAAACCTTCTGAGGTACAAGGTTGTTCAACTTGACACCGAACATTAAGGTTGGCCTAACATCAAATTTCTAATTGGCCTAAATCAAAAATCACTGTTGCATTGCAACCAATCACAAGTTCTCATCCAAAAAGGAAATAAAACATTCAGTGTTCAGGACTTTTTTTGTTTATTTCAAGGCACCGTCCAGATACGCCCGGATCCTCTCTCGGTGGGGCCCGGAGAAGCAGTGTCCAATGGCCTCCTCTGTCTCAAGGGTCCGCCTCCGGAAGCGGTCCCGGTCTCGTGCCATTTCTTCCCAGTGTCCTTTACGAGACGCCTGTCGAGCAAATGGCCAGGTCCGCATGACGTGGACTTGGACGAGAGGAGAGAACCGCACCTGAAATCCATAAGAAAAAAATTTTTTTAAAAAAATTAATATTGGTGGTGAAACAACGCGGACTGTCATATTAGATTTATGTGTGCTTTTTTGAGTTTGTAACCAGCCACCGAAATGTCTAAACTTCAGATTAAAAATATTAGCTAGTTGTGACTAACACAGACCAGATCAAAAGCTTTGCTCAAGCTTTATTCTTTAAGCCTGATGTAACAGGCCGCTAACTGGCAAACTGTTCATGATGACTCTGCTACACTGACACAACTCCACGTAGTCTGTGTGGAAGTCAGCGTCCCTGCTGACTCGTGAGGATCATGTGACCACCTTAGTCATGACGACCAGCGCTGTTGCTAAACGACTACAAACAACAACTCAGCTTAACACACAGTGCGGTACACGGTGTCTGTCCACTGAGGCGGGAATCATCCCTTATCTTAGAGGTTACAACCATCAGCAGAGAACACTCCCTAGAAATTCACGTACTAATAAAAATGATCAGAAAAAGTTCATCTGCCTAACGACAAAGCTTAATTTTTTGCTTTGGATTAAGATGTGGTCTTACCTGATATTTGAGAACACATCTTTGTACGGTACAATAATTGATTATTAATATCAAAGCCCATTTAAATTATCTGTAGTATTTACAGAACAGACTGTTTCTATACAGGGTTTTCATTTAACACTGTCTAGTGCTGTCTGAGTGTAAAGTGTTGGTAGTAATGACCTTTTTGTGGGCGGTGCTGGCCGTGCTTTCCTTCTTCTCCTCTGGCGGTGAATGTGGTGTTTGTCCAGGTCTCTTCCAGGGCACCACCGTTTTGTCTTGATGGGAGTGATGCTTTAAATGTCTCTTAGGCAGGGCGGGTTTGAGGGCTCTGGATGTTACAGGTGTTTTAGCCTCCTTTTTACATTTTTTGCTCTTTGTGGGTGGTGTTTTATTGTGGTGGGCACTGTGGGTGTCTAGACGTTCTTCAGACTGGGGTGATGTCTGGGAGCTCTGGAGGCAGGCCTTGAAGTTGAGAGGGTGGTACGGGTCGTCCTTGTGGCCGAGAGATTTCCATAGCTGCTCCTCTTCATCGTCCTCAGATGAAGGAGGGAGGCTGCCCTCCTTCTCTTCCGTGTCTGTGTCTGGCTTGGAGGGAGGTGCAGGGAGTGAGGCCTGCTGCTTAGAGGCCGTGCCGCTGACTGTACATGCGGTGAAGCACATGGGGTTGTAGGGGTCGGGACTGCTGAAGAACTCCAAGAGCCTCTCGCTCTCCTCCCTGTCGACGTCGGGGCTCGAACCGTCCGAACTGGCCCAGCTGCTCCAGCTGTTCTCGCTGTCGGAGCGGCTGACCCAGATGTTCAGGCCCCGGGGCCCCAGCATCTCCTCGCTGGCCTTGCTCACCGACAAGAAGTCGGTGTCGCTGCTGTCCCTCGTCTCACTTTTCCCCATGTTTGTATTTGTTGAAATGCACGCGGAGAAAAAGAAAGGGTTATAAGGGTCGCTAGATTTCGACAGAGACTCCCAAAGCGCCTTACTTTCCTCGCTGTCAAACTCTACAACGTTCTGGTCTTCCTCGCTACTCCAGTGAGAGCTCCTCTCCTCTTCTGATGTATCCTGTTTGAAAACTTTCTCCCCAGAAATATCCTGTTTGGAGACTTTCTCACTACTTTTATGGCAGGCCTCGCCTGAACTGGAGCCGTCGCTGCTTGATACGAAGATGTTCCAGTCGCCAGGGAAGCCCATTTTCCAGCCCGCCTGGTGACCCAGAAAGATGCCGTCTTCTTTGCTGGCAGTCCTGGACACAAAATCGTCCACCAGTCCGCAACACAGGTCGTCTCCGCGCAGACTGGACAGCAGGGCCTCAGCTGTGGATTTCCCAGTGAAGGGGTCGCCGACGTCAGTACAGAAGTTGGAGAGGGGGTTCGAACCTCCGACCATCACCCCGTTGTCGCCGTCAAACAATGATGAGAAGAGGAAGGATTCGGTCGGGTTAGCTGCCGCGCTCATGTGCTGGATGTGTTGACCTGTCTCGTCTGTGATTCGCACGTGAACTTCAAATCTGAACATTTGGAAAACTGTTGGGAAAAAAAAAATCAAGGGAAAAGTGTTAAGAGAGGGCTGAAATTTAAAAGAGATGGACTTAAAAGTTGTATCCTGACTAATTCTGATCATCTATAGGCGGAAGACACAATTAAAAATAAACTAAATGCTTTTATGTCTTTGTTAGCTCCTTACTTTAAAAACGCCAACAGTCCTTAGAATTAAGACTTCAATAACACAGCTATTATTGCAAAATAATCCAAGGTGTGCTTTCATATACACAGGTGTAATACCAAAAATCATGTAATGTGTTACGGCTCTTTGCTGAGTGGATGAATGTCATATTAAGTAAAGCACATTTGGTAAAGCTATTTTCTCTCAGCTGCTATTTTTAAAGTTAATCCAGGTTGAAAATAACAGGATGGGTCCGTTGAGTCTGACAGCAGAACTGAGTTTCAGGGTTTATGACACAACAACAGGGGGACTTTACCTAGGTTGTTCACTGGGAGCTGATGGGAAATACCATGAAGTACAGTAACTGGACCAGCACGTAAACAGTTGTTGCAGATAAGAGGCCATTAATGACCAGTGAGTTTTATTATCATAATGGAGGTGCAATGTGATTATTAGTTGTGTTTTTAACGATACTACTTTTAAAAACGTGTACCGTACAACGAAAGCTTAGCGACAGTATTATGGTGTTAAATGTAGGTAATTATAATGGGAATATATTTTGGAATATAATTAATTCTGTTGTGTTTTTAACATTAATAACATACAACGATTCAACGGTCTTTTTCTCCTCAGTAAACAAGCCACAACGTTCAAACTTAGCAGCAACAGTAACAAGAAGTTCAAGTATGTCATTTTAATATAGTTACGTTTTATGTTTTGTTGTGTTTTTGTCATTATCTGTATTTTATTAAAATAGTAGAGAGTATTGCACGACGACTCAACGGTTCTTAGGAGTAAACAAGTCACGACGGTTAGACTCAGCAACGGTAATGGAGGCGGCCGTTAAGGCGCTTTAAGACAGATAAAGTACGTTTTAGTGAGAGTTATTTTGTTTTTCTATAATTACCTGACATGAAGGTGTAGTAAATGACTTGAACCAGCAGCCGAAGCTGTTCCCACAGCACGGTGAGCATGTGTTTAGTCCAGGGAAGGAGCGCCATCCCTCCGCCGCCGAACTTCTCCACCGCGGTCCGCTCGGAACCTTTCTCTGTACCAGCGGTCGTAGCCATTTTTATTTGTATTTTTTGTTTGTTTTTTAGGTATCCTCTATTTCCCTCCTTTTTTGTTCTCGCTGGCGACCTCTGGAGAGTTAAATCCTCACGTATTCTGGTACTCCTCGTCGAAAACCAGCAAATTTCGCTTGTTTCTCAGTGAGCGATGTGTGTCGATGAGCTGTCGCTTCATTTTTCGGCAAGTTAGCGCCATTTTTTTTCTTTCGCCGTCCGGATCGCCTTCGTCAAATGTCCTGCTCGAGTATTTTCTCCATGTTTGTGTGTTATCTTTGTCGTCGCTGTGAGGGTGAATGTCTCTCTGTTGCAACACAATCCCTTAATATAAACGGCGTGACGTCAGGCCGCGCTGTGATTGGGCTCTCCGGCTGTCACTCTCGCCCCTCACGTAAAAAAAAAAAAAAAAACCTCCCCCGTATTGCGTAACGTCTGACGTGTGGAAAGTGCCCGTAGTTTCGTCAGGCAGCAGGAAAACCCGTTATAGCCTCTGATATAAAATCCAAATCATTAACAAAGGACACATATTAAAGGATAGAAGTTCTCAAACACTCCAAGAAAAAGTAAAGCAGACAATCCTTCAAAGGGTGCAGTTTCAATTTCACATTTATGTTCCTATATATGGACAATGTTTGTTATGACTAATGCAACACCAATGGCTTATCAAAACAGTGATGGAACATAACTAAACATAGTTATTCAAGTACTGTAGGTTAGTATCTTGTTTTCATAACCCCCCTATTAATCCACATTTTAGGAGAATATTCTTTTTACTCTACTATACTACTATCTGACAGGTTTAGTGACTTTACAAATAAACACAAAACACAAAAAGATACTAATGTTTTGATTTGACTTGATTTAACTAACCACAAATGAAACAACAAAATGTAAAAGTACCCAATACCTGACTAAACACTCCTGTATCAAGAACTTTTACCATAAAACTTTCTAATTATACTAACAATTAAAAAACAAGATTTTTACATGCAACTGTTTTTATAGAAGAGTATTAGTTCTTTTAAGTAAACAACTGAGTATTTTTTCCACCAACGATCTTAAGAAAAAAAAAATCAAAATCGACAAAAACAAAAGACAAAAGTCAATTTTCCAATTTAAGTCATTTTTATTTATCCAAAAAGTGAAGAGTTTATGCCACCAGAGCAGAGGCTGTAGAGGACTCGCTGTAAACAGAAAGAAAACAAACCATCAGGGGGAGCACTAGAGATCACCATCACAGTATACACATACATATAAAAACAAAAAGGAAAGTAATAAACAAGATGAGGCTTGGTGATGTAGAGAAAAATTGCAAATACTAATTAGTTTCATTTGTACAATTTCTTCCATTATTATAGCCAACATGATCAATAACATTTAAATCCATGTAGACAGATTAGGTTAGCCATGTGTCTAAAATGTAAACAAATACAAACTAATTTCACTGTATGAAGGGGACTGGCAGAGGTGGCACCAAGTAGCCACTCTGCTAATTTACCTCCAACTTTGTTCTAGCACAACAGAAATATCACAACTCTCAATAGGAAGAAGAGCAGGACAATGAATTGTGCATCTTTCCATTCAGACATGGAACTGCTGATTTTCAAATCAATACCATGGAGTTATCCTTTATCAATTTTACTTGAAACTAAATAATGAACTCATCTCTATTCACAAATTCAAAGCGACATAAGAATCCGACCAAGGTCTACTTGGTGGCCTATGTTATATTTTTCAATCTAAATATAAAGAAGGTTCCCAAAGCAGAACCAATACGTACTACTTCCAGTTGGGGGCCAGTACTCTCTTGGTCTTGTAGTAGCGGGCCAGCCTGTGGATCCTGCTCTCAATGAGAATCAGACGGAACTTGGCATCCTTGTCCTGTAAGAACAGTAGCAGAGTTATAGGTACAAAGCTTAAGCTTATTGAGCCTTTGTTTTAATGAAATACAAAAAAGATAATCCATGTTTCTTTCCTCTGACATTAAAGCAAATTCTAATGGACTACTCAATCTGAATAAATTCAAAACTGTTTGCCTTTGTAAGGTTATGGTATGCAAAACTTGTAATGGCACTTGCAAATTACAACAACATGATAACCTTTTATTAACTATTTGCACAGATCACCACAGGGGTGGGAATTTACTATTGAACAACTTCAAAATAAGTCATTTGAATTTGTAAAACCTGGTACCACAAATACAGTTTGCCTCAAGTTTTTTTTTTTTTTTTAAATAATTGGTACAACGTGCATAAACATACTAAAACATCTGATGTTTCAGGTAACAGGAAATGACAGCTAATACCATTCTAAGACATGCTGGAAAGCAATATGTTTTTAAATATCTGATTCAGGTTTTGGGCCTAGTCTTACCTTTCTGTTTCTCTCCAGATGCTTCCTGACTGCCACAGCCTTCTTGATGAGGTGGTAGAGATCCTCGGGCAGGTCAGGGGCAAGACCCTTGGACTTCAGGATCCTCAGGATCTTGTTGCCAGTGACGAAACGGACCTGGGCCACACCATGGGAGTCCCTCAGAATCACACCTACAAAAGGTGACAAACAGACTTGAAACTTGGACACCAGATTGTTCATAAAAAACTAATTCAACAAATAAAGGAGTCAACAGATAAACAGTGTCATACTTCTTTCATTTAAATGAAACCAAATGTTTCAAAGGCAAAAGGAAAATCACATGTAGTGAACACTTAGATCAGATCTGCAAACAGTTTTGTGAGCAACATTGAGCTGGGGTCAAAATTAAGTTTCTTCAAACATTTAGAAGAGTCAAAATCTGTATGTTAATAAAAAAAGTTTTAGTTATTCATACATCTCATCTTGACAAAGTGGATTAACATGTTTTGTTTCTGAAAGGGACTCTTGATTGTAGATGAGCTTCAAGATGACCACAATTTAAATGTTTGTACCTTTTAAAAACATCCACGTTCAAAGCAGTTAAGAGAAGCCATTTACCAGGAACATAATTCATATTAATTGTCAATGATAACTTGGGTGCTTTGTGTCAGAAAACTTCCAGCTTAGATATTTTGAGGCTGATAAATTGCAATGTAATTTTCATATAATAAATTTACTTAATTACAGAGGAAATAAGAAATGTTACACTCATTGTTGCTTGTGATATACTATGTAATATTTGAGATGTCTCATTTTTGTCGTTCGGTGGAGACATATTGCTGACCAGCATCGCCTAATCTGCCCTGTTGAATGGTGCTTTAGCACTAAAGCTAGCACTCAGTGAAGGAAAACCATGAAGCTCGCTTAATAGCCTATTCCACATATTTTAAATACAATAAATGATAGAGTCTGATTAAGTGAACAGTGTCACACAAACTGCTTTATTTAGAATTAGCTCAGTAAAGGAGGTCAGATTTGATCTACTAGATCTGTGAAACAAAGCTATAGTTTTTTCCTCCCAAAATCTCCTGCTTATGTCAGCCAAAAGTATTAATTTGTTAACAGAAACCATACCAGTGCTATGTACTATACTAAATGTGTAAACTATAGTAGTCTTACTGTCTATATTATATTATCTTAGTTCTCTCTTGCTATAGTAGTATTCACCTCTCAACTGCTTTACAGCTTCCCTCAGAATGAAAAATACTGTATTTACAGCAGGGAATCACATACTCTGCCAATACTAACATTGAAATCTGAATATTAGTACCATTAACCTCCTGTGGAGGGCTGCATACAAAGTATAGTTGCAGAGCAGTACGCTTAATATGGGTATCGTTAACACTCTGCAGAAGTGCACTACACATTTAAACCTAAAATCTCTCATCACTAGTCTTTTATACATTTAATATGCAACACATCGTGTCAAAGTAACACTTACCGATCTGAGAGGGAGTCAGGCCCTTTTTGGCCAGCTTGAAGATCTGCTCTTTGACATCATCGGATGTGAGCTTCAGCCACTGCAAATTTAAATTAAACGATTAACAACTGACACTAAATTTAATACCGATTTCAAAGTCACACAGAGCGACACATTTATTTTTAACATGTAAATACTTACAGTGGGAACACTGCGCCTGTAAGGCAGAGCTGACTGGGACAAGCCCTTTCTATAGAGAAGGGGGAAAAGGACAGTAGTTTAATACTTGACATTTCAAAAATGCAAAGACAATGACTAACATCTGAAAACCTTCCTGTTAATGGGGATGTATGGGCCGGATGGCTTCGAACTCGTGTTGGCGCTACTTATTACACATTTCTTTACATCAGGTGCTTAACTTACAAGTGTTTAAGTACTTAAAAATGAAAACAATGGTGTGCATATGTAAAATATAAGTATCTGACATAGAGGATGGATGAAAATAGAAAAATCGTGGTGAGCTAGCTAATGCTCGCTAGCTATAGGTGGATGTCGATGTGAGGGAACATCGGTTTTAAGTTATTTTCTCGCTTTTTAGGTAAATTGGACAGCTCATTTTAGCTCTCGGCCCTTCACAACATGTTTAGATGCTATAATTCACCGTCCAAACCGACCTGCCGCGGTGAAAAATGAACTTTTAGCGATAAAAAGAGAGCTCACCCGGGAGCGTGCATACGACCCATGATGGCGGTGGAGGAAGAGAGGCCGCACACGAGACACGAAGTGCCACTTCTGCGCCTGCGTCGGATGTGACGCAATGACGTAAAGCGGAGTCTGGCTGACGCTACCCGGAGCAGCAGAGCAGGTTGTGATATTTTCAAAATACATGTTTTATGGCTTTACCAACATTAAGGAGTGTTTGAAATATGTCCTTTATAATATTAATTATACAGACTAAAAGAGAATATCTCTGTAATACAAAACTCAAAGAAAATGAAAGCAATGGCTCTGAAGATCTTTATATGTCTTTACCCCCAGCACCGTTTAGTTTTGTTTTATTTTCTGTACTTTTAATGTATTCATAAAATGTATTCCTTGTACGAAAATTATTTTAGATTT
>JAOXYL010000090.1:5818398-5835794 GCA_028564955.1 Terapon puta | reverse complement strand
ACACACACACACACACACACACACACACACACACACACACACACACACACACACACACACACACACACACACACAAGGCCACAAACTCCACATCAGCATTCTGCTTCTCCAAAAACGTCACCATGTAATGAAACCGAAAAACATAAAAGTGTCAAGTAGAGACAATCAGATTTATGTTTGGTGAACAAATGGAACTAAAACAAATTGTGTCTGGATCATATCCATATGAGAAATGTTTTAAAGTCATGTGTAACTAGGATCCACATTTTAATCACCAATTAAACTGCAACTGCCTCCATAAAGCCGTAAGTCTGCAAAATGACAGCCAGATTGATTCGCAAAAGGAAGATCTGATTAGAGGGCTACTTTATCTTCCACAACGCCTTTTGGGGAAATAAGTGTTCCTCCTCTGTCTTTGGAGAATACCTGCAGATATTAGCAATGATGAATATCTGTATAAGATAACTGAGAATATGCGGATGCATGTGTTTTATATTTTGGTGAAACTGTAGCTTAATGAGATCATTTCCTCTGCGGTTTGAACCACAGAGGTTCTACAAAGAGTATGTAGCTATTTTCCTGTTTCCTGACTTACAGTTGAGATAGGGCTTTTTTTTACTCTCCTGTTGTGTGTATGGTTTTTTTTTTTCCAGTGTCATAGTTATAAATCACTACTGCTGATTCCTCTTTGTGGATCAGGTACATCCAGTGTGGAGGGAAAGGTGTGCTGACCTGAATACAATTAAAAAGACCAGCTTAGCACAGCGGAGAGCCTGGTGTGTGTGTGTGTGTGTGTGTGTGTGTGTGTGTGTGTTCTTTTTAAATGCAAAACTGACATCTCATTATTCATAGCCCATGTGTGCATTTGTATGTGTGTGTGTGTGAGTGTGTGTGTGTTACCTTGGTGTTCAGCTCCTTGGCCACCAGACTGGGGCTGAGGGGCAGCCGGCAGCTGTTCCTCTGGAAGAAGTTTTGAACATTTTCGAGGCCCTCCTGCAGCGCCACCTGAGCACACACACAAAAGCATACTTTATAAACACACAGACGCACATAGCATACAACACCGTACAGGCAAATCCCGACCTCACGCGCACTAACCTGTCGCGTTGAGCCCCCGGCCTGTCTGACCCTCTCGGCCACGGCTCCCAGCAGGGTGACCAGGTGAGTCTGCTTCTCCAGCTCCGCCCTCAGCTTGGCGCCACACAGGCACAGCAGGGCACCCAGCACTCGCTCGTAGCGCCGCCCCCAGGCAGGATCCTGCACGGCGTCCTTAAGCAGCCTGCAGCCATCACACACACACATGCGGCAACGGCCTTAGTTTAAGGGGACTCTACCATCCTGGATACCTGCTTTACCATCAAACTACTTTTTATATCACATAAAACTACACAACTTCCTAAAAACTCAGCGCTTTAAAGGACCCTCTTAATGGGAAAATAAAATGGGCTGTGCGACTGGCAAACAGGATATGAGTCGCACTTGTGGTTAGACACACTGTACCATGAGCAGAAATGTAACATGCATTTTTTTTTTGGTAACACATTGCTCATCACATCTTGAAACACCATTTTATCTCCGAATGAATTTTTGCAACGTTTCCTTTTCAAATGTTCGTTTGGAAACGGCTCTCACCAGTAGAGGTAGTGGGCAATGTTAATGTTGCCTTGCGCTCTGGACAGCAGGAACATGACGAGGGCGTTCTTTAGGTGACACTCGAACTTCAGTGCCTGCCGAGAGAGAAGAGAGAAAAGCAATTTTAAACGATGGATGTGGGAGAGAGGGAGTGAATACACAAGAAAGAGAAGCTGAGTAATAGTTGAGTCAGAGCGGCGCGGATGAATGAAGATGTGAGAGTGAGTGACTCAACAAAAACAATGAAGGGGTATTTTAAAAATTCATATAAAGCATGTATGTTTTTTTCCCCTTTAATCCAGCTGTACCTGTACTAGCTGTGGCAGGTAATCGGCCAGCTCGTCATCACTGCTCTTCTCAATCCAACTAACGGCCACATTTCTCACTTCTGTATCTGCAAACCTACACACCACACACACACAATTAGACACAAGACATAAGACATAACAGATCTGTAAAGTTAAACAGAAAATGTCTTTGACTTCACCAAGAAAAGCTACAACACACGAGTCACACACTTTAACACAAACTGTCAGCATCAGTTTGACACATGTAAGTTAAGATAAATGAAATCCATATGTACTGATAAAAGAGAGCAAGCATTTTAAAAGATAAAATTAAAGTGGAGCCATGACCAAAGGTAAAGCACATTCCAATAAAACATTTTCATCCTATAATTTCATCAGGAGCTGAACGCCGTAGACCAAAAGTGTTTACAGTGCCTACTTTGAGTCGAGCATCTCCAGAGCAGTGACGGGGGGCAGAGGGGGCCAATGGTGCAGCAGGGAGTGGATGTGAGCTATGCTGGCCCAGTCCCAGCTGGGCACACTGGCCAGCACCTTGGGGAGGCTGCTGGGGTGGTCCTTCCGACAGTGGAGCCGATGGTCCCATAGGAGCTGGTGATCCGCCCGCTTCAGCCTGGAGATGGAGCGAAAACATTTTTTTATTTTTTTTTTTAAATCCAGCATATCCCGCCAAGTGCGTTTTAAAAACTTTAAAAACAACACTGGAAAAAAAAAGAAAAGTATTAAAGGACTCCAAATGAGGAGTTTACTTGGCAGGATCAACAATAATAGTTAAAACAGTCAAGGTTACTACTAAATCTGCAGAGGGTAAGCAAGCCATAAATTCTCTACAACTGCTTAACAACTACGACTCAATGTACATTTAAGCAAGAAATACAACCCCCACTGGAAGGCCTTCAACCAGCGCCAGTGGAAATCCTCAGCAGGGGTCAACGGTGGCAGACTATTCAAGGTAGCTAGAAAGTGTGTGCATGATTTTGCAAACACAGAACACACAATAACAATAAAAGAACTGACGCACTTTCAAAATAATGGCACAGGAATACAATCATCAAGCTGCCAGAGATGTTGGTCTGTGCTTGACCTCTACGCAGTACTAAAAAAATGTAAAATTTCTCCATCAGGGCTTGGTGAAATAACACACGACAAGTGAGCGAAACTGCAGCTCCGCCGGTCTCGTGCCCACAAAGGGCTGGAGAAATGAATGGGCAGGACAGAAAGCAGGCGGTGAGAGCCCAGTGTGAGAGCGCTCTGTGCTAAAGCGCCGGTTGAGTCTCATGGATGTTGGCAGTGCGGAGGAGATTTGGCTGGCAGCAGGCACAAGAGAGCATTTAGCTGGGCCTGGAGCAGCTGGAAGAGAACAGACACACTGGAGCAGACAACATACAGGCGTTTATGGGGAACTGCGGCTGGCAAAGTCAGTGGCATCCTTTAAAATCTCTTCTTAAATCGAGTTAGTCCAACGGATTTCGGGTGGTCTGAGAGAGGGCCAGAAAGCTGTCTTCTGAGGGGGGGAAAAATGTTACTTGAAATACTGTTTCTGTGCATGTTTTTTGAACTGCTGCAAAAGCCCAACCGGCTGTCAGCAGAGCACAATTATAATGTTGAGGCATGTAGGTTCAAAATGAAAACAAATAGTTTAAAAAGTTTCATTTTTTGATGAGGTGAAGTGTGTCAAAACTTACCAACCGTGACAAACACAATGCAGTGCAGAAGAAGATATTAATTACAATTTGAGAGGTTAATACACTTTTTGACACTTGCTGCAAACTTCCTGTGTTGTTGTACGTGAAGCATGTCTGTTTTGCACATCAGGCTGCACGACATTTAGAGCACCTCTCTAGTGGCGTCAACTGATGATGATCAGTGTTTCTGCAAACTAAATTTCCCCCACAAACTGTGACGGAAACAGCAGAAACAGCCTAACCCGCTAATTATGCAAAATATTTATGATCCCTGCTGGCAGACTGCAATGTTGCTGTGAGAGGATTAAAAAAAAAAAAAAAGATCCTCTTACCCAAAATTGGAAGCTCGGCTGCAGATTTTCTCCAGTTTGCGTCGCAGATCGGGGTCCAGCTCTTCTAGTGCGTGGGGCTCCGGGCTGGGGGCTTCCTTGGGTCCCACGTATAAAACGTCGACAGCTGAGGTGGGAAAGTCCACCTGACAATAACACAAACACCAAAGTTGGTCACACCTACCAGTACTTCTACATCTCATGCACCCGGACAAAAAATATAACAATACAGAAGCAGTCGCAGGGCATTACTATGGTTGTAGTGACTGTAGTGCTATAGCAATCATAGTGGTCAAAACAAAAGACGGGAAGTGAAAGAAAGGCACCAGAATAAAATAATTATGGTATAGCTGCTACTATTAATGCACCATTATTAGACATAACACTAAAACCACTAAGTACAGATGCTACTACTGCAGATGCTACTACCCCCACCACCTACCTGCAGTACTATCCTCTCTGCAGGCATCCTCTTGCGGCTGCCTGCAGAGCTGCCGGCAGGAGCAGCTCCCTGGGCAGATGTCCACAGACACAACAACCTGCTGCCCCTGGCAAGCACCCTGCAAAACACAGTCAGCAACAGACAGCAATGAGGGAAAACCCCCCACAAATAATCAGGGGATTTCTATAAATTGCATGCTTCACACTGTGGCAAGGGCATAAACTCTTATGTTGTCTGACTCTGACTTTGTAAAGCTGGAAGTGTATCAAAGGACAAGAATGCAATTAATTCCTGCTTCACGAGCAAAAGTATAAGCCAGTAACTGCTTCTGATACAGTGTGTGCAACATCCACTCAGACACGGGTCCAGCTGTGCCTTTCTCCTCACCGTCGGAAGTCAAAGAGCGGCATAGAGACTTTGCCCAGCATCTCTGGAGCCTTCCTCTGTTTGTTGGAGTCTGGGGAGCCGCTGGCGTTCTGGTTCAGCACCCCAAACAGAGTCAGGCTCAGTATGGACTCCAGTGGGAGAAGCGCTACAGCTATGGGGAAGTTGATCCTGGGAAAAGACATGGACGGTGTTAGCAGCACTGAGGGACATTATGAACAGTAGGTATGTGTTATTGTTTGGGGAACTGCAAGTAAATGGAGGAAAGGAAAGAGGTGGAGGCAGTCACTTACAGTTCGTCCCACTTGATGTGGTAGAAGAAGCTTTTGTACGTGCCCACTCGCTTGGACTGGACTGGTTTAAACAGGTTCTTGCCATTGTGGGTGAGGGAGCACATCAGGAAGTACTTCTCATAACTGCAACAAAACAACACGACAAAGTACTGGTACTGTGTTTCAACATGGCTCTGTTAGATTTTTATAGAGCCAGAAGCTTTGACTTGACAATTAAGACTCATTTTGTGCAGCAGAAATACGATGAAGCTTGTTTTGTGAATGGACATAGGTTTTTAGATACAGTTAGTTTGATAATACTTTCACTTGGAAGCAACTGGGGGCTGAGTGCCGTGTTCAAGGGCAACTAATAAGTGAGTATAGAAGGGGGGCTGCTGATAACATTGACCTCCTATGTTGTACTAGTATTACAGCATTAAACCCTGCAAATCCACACAGGTGTTTTAAGTTATTCTGATCAGACCAAAATAATTCTCAGATTTTTCAAAAATCTTTTTTAATATTTATGCATGCAGGCACACTGCTCTGTGTCTGCCCACACAGACCTGAGAAGAGGTATCATTTAGACTACATGGGTAAAAAAAGCCCAAAAAACCTGGGTGTAGGTGGACCATATGAGGGAGCCATCATATACAATACCAATGTAATGGAGCCGTCACATTTAAAAAGAATGACACCATTGTCAATGCTATTAATTGCACCTGTGATTTAACGTGTACAAAATGTTTACTGTAGAAAAGGACGATAAAGGTTTTACATAAAGGACAATAAAGGTTTTCATCAAGCAGTATCAAGCATGGCTGGTAAACTGCAACACACCTGAGAGGAATTTTATTCAGAGTAACTTAAGTGACCTGTGTGGGTGGACCATGGCTATGCAGAAGCTTAAAGACTATACAGTGATACAATTATTTATTACTTTACCTCTGTGTGAGTGCATGCATATGCAGCACAATTCAAATACAACTGTTTGTCCCTATTATCCTCCATGAATCAAAATTAAAGAGAAAATTCCTTTGATGCACATTTTGTTGTATAGACAAGAGGGATTTATAGGTTTTATGTAGTTTAGCACCAATTAAAATGCAAAATAATAAAAACCTGTGTCTCAACGAGAGTCAAATGCGAGGGGAGAGTGAAAATACAAGCGCACACATTTCCACTACCACAGGCTCCGCTCTCCGCCGCTCAGTGGTGCCATCTGTGTTGGCGGCTCCGCCACTAGTCACGGCGTCTCAATATGCTGGCAATGCCGTGGCATCTAGTGAGGCCCCAGATGGACGACACGCCAGCCACAACAACGGCAAACACTCACTGAGGGAGCGTTATAGTAACGCCTCGCCGCTCGCCAGGCCTGGGAAACACTGTACTCGCCGAGTCCCTCTGGCCTTGGGTTGTCAGGAGGTAAATATTTTTGGATTGTGTGTCTTTGGAATGACAGTCACTGCAGCAATGTTTGGTGCTGGCTTAAAATAGACGCTGGAAGAGGCTGCGCTGGAGTAAATGGGCCTGTTATTAGGCAGTTCCTCTCTTTATGAAGGCCGACCCGAAAATTACCATGGAAGGAAGGGACTGCAGCAGCTTTCAAAAGATCCTCCATCCAAGAGTCAACATTACAGGGCTCCTTTATGCTTCTTATTTCAGGCTGCTGCATTTTTCTCTCGAGCAAACCTAGTCTTAGTTTTCCCCACAATGAATATACAGACTGTGCCTCAGCGAGTCTTATAAATCTTTAGCTAAGTACTATTCTTTGGTGAAAAAAACACATTCACCCAAGCTTCCTCTGCCCTTTCAGAGTCTCTCTCTTTTTTCTTTACAACAGGGACATCCAAAATCATCTCTTCGTTCGTGTGTAGTCTCTCCAAACCTACGCCGCTGTGGAAAGGCTGATCCCGGTCACCGGTGCGTGACAGAGCCGGGAATGGAAAATTTGGCTCGGCTCTGTTCCAGGCACATGCAGGAGATAAAGTCCGGGTGAAACTGGACACTGGCATGGAAAAATAAGACATGAGGTGCAGCACAGGAGCCGTTTGTTAAGAAGGAGGAAAACGAGACGATCTGCTGTGATGGTGAGAGCCTGGGCTGCAACGCTGCAGGAGAGTCATCTCTTTGGTCCTAGCTCCTCAGTAGCAAACAGCGACCATGCAAGCTTATCATAAAGACGAAAGCATGTTTTTGAAATCCATATTAATAGTCACTTTTTCTGTAGCTGAATTTGTCACCTATCAAATTAAGCGATTATAATTCTGGTTATAAAACCGCCTTCCACTTGTGTCTGTCTCCTTCTTTGGTGCTACCTTTGAGAGGCACAATTAAGTGAAATGTGGGTGGCACTATTAATACTGAACAAGTGGGTGATTGTGCAAGAACAAATGCATGAGTAAAGGTTTTAATTGCCCTATGGATAAAGGATAGAGGACAGTGTACTTCAGATCTGATGAAAATTAGAGAGCGCAAATGTGAAAAACTGTTTGACCGCGTGGATGTGAACGACTGTAAGATCAACCTCGGTATACAAAAACATTTAAGTTACAGCTTCTCATTTTTAGCTGGGCCTCGTTGTTGCTGAAATGAAAATGAGTCAACAACTGATTAACACTAGACACCTTCTGGACGTACATTTGTGGTGATTTTAATACATATACTCAACATCTCCCTTAAAAATGAGAACAGACCAAGACCCCCTGAGCAGGTTCCTCCTCTGGCTGTTTACCTGCTGACCCAGTTTCCCGGGATGCCGTGCAGGGCAAACAGAGTGAACTGAAGGTGGTCCGTGGTGCCCGAAGCTTCTTTGCTGCTCCTCCCTTCCGCGCCTTCGCCATCCGCAGGCTGGGGCGGCGGAGGTGAGCTGAACGCAGCGGACGGGGGGCAGAAGGAGCGCAGGTAGAGCTTGGCCAGGTCGTAGACGGCCTGTGTCAGCAAGGCCACGCTCTCCTCCACAGGACCGGCGTGACCTGCCGGGGTCAGGGGGAGATCAGAGATAACGTGATAAAAAATTAGAGCACACACACAGTTATTAGAAGACAAACAAGTTTGCTTAAGCAATAGTAAGACTCTTTAATAACGAGGCCATGTTCAGATTTTGTTTTAACAGGCAACAAAGTTTAATTGAATTAGTGGAGGTTGGTCTTCAGGAACTTACCGTTTGATGACTGACCAGACGATGTGGACCCCATCTACAAAGCCAACCACAACGCCTTTAAGAAGACATCCTTTCATCCAATCAACACTGCGTATGAATGTGTGAGCGTGAGTGCACGTGGCGTGTGTCAGGAGCCCACCTTTGGTGACCGCGTCCGGGGTAAATTGACGGAGTGCCGTAGCCTCTTTATGGCCTCCGTGATGGTTTGGGTCTCCACCTCGTCCAGGGCGCAGCACAGGTTCTTCAAAGTCTGCGCCAGCCGGTCCACGGTCTTATACTGAGTGCTCTGAGTAGGGAGACAGGTCGGCAGGGCAGGTTGGTACAGTGTGTGTGCTACAACGGCATCGGTCTTCACGTGTTCATAGCAGCCTGTCATGTGAGGGGTATCCTCCCGACGGGTGCCTCTTGTTTTCAGCTTCTCTTTAAACAGTAAAACCCATTGTTTGGCACGATCAAAACACGACTCGGTGAGAGGACTACCAGCAACGATTCATCAAACGGATCCCCATCTAAACAGCATTTCAAAACCCAAGCCAGCCTACTGTGTGTGTGTGTAAGCGTGTGTTTGTGTGAACAAGGCTGCAAAATCCGCACATCTTAAACTGCTACGCTGGTTACTGCGTGTGGTATGACTGTGTCGAGGCTCACTGAAATAAATCCTGATGTCATTATCAAGTTTAAGTTGGGTAGAGGGCGAGGCGTAAACCTCACTGCAGTCTGCACTCAATTACTCCACAATAAACTGCACTCTGAACAAAACAGATGTGCCATTTCTAGAAACCCTGCTTTCCAGGAATGTCCAGGACTGCTCACATCTATGTGTGAAGTATTTAAATAGACACCTAATTTTTCTGGAGCATTTCATTACACTATTAAGTGAAAGCCTGTTTCACTTGGTGGGACCAGAGATAAAGTGAGTCTCGATACAACAGGCAGCTACACAAAAATATTTAAAGAAAATCCCCATCTTTCTACGTAATATGATGTAGATACTGTGGACATGTAAATGGCTGGTCTCCACATGTAAGTTAATGTTGTCATCGGATTAATAGCACACAAAAAACTACCAATGCACAAGCAAAGATTTCAGAGAACAATAGAGTGCAACAAACATTTTTTTTGTTATCCAAACAGACCTGGAAATCATTGTTTTAATTTACTTTTCTGACCTGCAGAGAGGCCACATGTACCTCATTTTGTAGGCAGATGTTGACTTGATTGTGGTAGCCTTCTAAATAGTCGGCGAGGCCTTGTCTGCAAGAAGACACACAGAGATAAGATAAATGAGGTATGAGGAATGACAGGAGGGCTTAGACTGTGTTTCTCTTATCATCAGTGGAAACTTCAGAAAAGGAAAAATAACTTAAGAATGTGTTTTAGTTTAAAAAAAAAAAAACATTTAGGAAGAGCAGAAAGAGAGAAGAGGTAAAAATTCTGTAGAAATCTAAAAATCACATTCATACATACAACAATAAAATAAAACTTTGAACTCAAAGCATGCAAATATTTCAAAGATCTGACTGGAGATGTAATGAAAAGAAAACTGAAACATGAGAATTAATTAAACTTTTCACTGCAGAGTCTTTGATATTTATTTTTAACACATTTTTTGTCCAGCCACGTGTTTATGCTGACATTTCAACACACAGAGTTGGAACCTCATACCTGGTGACGTTCTCCTTGAAAGGCCTGTCCACTTGGCCCAGGTGCTTCTCTAAGTCTATCGGAGAGTTGTCGTCCTCCGCCTAAAGAAAAAAACAGCCAAGACTTACTCAGCATGCATGTACAAGTCAATTCAATTATTATTATTGTTGTTATTATTTCGCCAAGTAAGAATCATATTTCGAGCGGTGGGACAAAAGAGTGAATCTCAGGGGCAGAAACTAGAATATATTACATCACAGTTCAGTAAAATCCTGACATGAGCTCATACGTTACGCCTGATACAGACACTTACAGTGCGTGCCAAGTCCCTTCTCATGGTGGAGTGAGAGAGGAGCTGTAATGTGATCTCGTTCTCCCACTTCCTGCAGTTCTGGACGTACTCGTGGCTGCCGAGGCTGTGTTTACTGTGGCACAGGGAGGAAAGGTTAAGAAAATCACACATTATAATGCTGATGGATAATTATGATCGGCAACAGAAACTAATAAGTCCTTCAGAGCTAAGGTCAAGGAGGATTATCCCTCTTATACCACCTGCAGAAATGCAAAATAACATTTGTTCAGCCTGCATTTTGGGGGAAAGAGCTATTTACATTGTGTTGGCATTATTGTGTCTGCTGTTTTTGTCACCTATGTTTGGAAAAGAAGATTTTCAGGAAACGCACGCCTACCATCCAATCAGAGGAAGTCTGAAAACACTTCCTGCCAAGACTATTTCTAAACATCCAGAATAATAAAGAAAAGACTATTTTAGAAGGAAAAATTTCATGCTTTGGAGATGTGTGGAAGATTGCTCAACTGTATGCATTTTGTCAGACAAAGCTTGAATACACGGCAAGGGGATGAATAATACCAAAATTTGGGGTTTGGCAGCTGGCACGTATCTTCAGGCCACATCCTGAGAGGGCTGTCGTTAATGTGATTACAGGTGAAGCGATGATGTAATTGTTGAACGCAATAATTATGATTTATAGGTTGCTACACAGCCACTGTCAGTGTATGTGAGGAGTTTGAAACAGAGAACAAATCACATAGGCCACAAAGATATATCTAACTGTCTCCATGGTTACCGCATTTATGTGGTGATGTAATGTGATTTATGGGCATTATCTGTGCGGCTACTGCGGGGGTAGTTACAGAACATGATCGCACAGCGCGCACAACTTTCATCCGTGCTGCAGCTATGATAAACAGATTATGCAACTTTGAGCATTTGGGTGCACTGGGCCTTTAAGTGCCGGTATGGGAGTAGCCATTCCCATGTCTCCCAGATTAGAGGGGGAAGCGGAGGAGGGTGAGATATAGAAACATCCGTCAGTCCCCCTTTGTACAAGATTTTGAGAGGGTGCCAAGTGGGGAGCGATCAGGAAAAAAGCAGAGAGAGGGAGGTGAGACGCTAAAGAAAGAAAGAAAATGGAGCGTAAGAAAACAAATGAAACTTCTGCATAATTAATAAAACTGCCAGGTCAGCGTGGGAAAAAGATGTTCCTCCTCGGTTCTGTGAGTGTACTCACTTCTGCAGCACCTCCTCCCGGCCGCAGACTTTCAGCAGGTAGCTGGAGAAGTCGACCTGGTCCAGGTCATCGTGGACCCAGCAGAGGGTCTGACTGATCAGCAGCTCCACCGGAGAACTCACTGAGGGAGGGGAAGAGATGGGTGATGAAGAGGAGGATGATGATGATGATGGTGGTGGAGGTAGAGAGGGCGATGAGGGGATATTAAGGGAGAGGACGGGGAACCACATGAGACAGATGAGAAAGAGGGGCGGGAAAACGGAGAAAGCCAGAAAGAAGGGAGGGATTGGCGGATGGTGAAGAGACGGGAGGGGGCCAAAAAAAGAAGAAAAAATGATAAGAATGTCAAAATCAAATCAGATTATATCTCACTTACAGACATGTAGGGTGTATCAACTAGAAATGTCTCTGTGATGGTTCGCGTGATGGAAGTGAGGAACACCGGATCCCACGTGTGTACGTATTTTTAATCAGAGGGATCAGAGGCGCAAGTCACAGCACGCTACAACACCGTACGACGTACGCATGTGCTATAGGGTCTAATTCAGAATGACTGCGTGGGGCACACACACTTGCTGCCGTGGGAACTGAACTCCAGACCTCACATTTTTCAGAATTTCTCTCTAACCTCAACCCTCCCTGCCATGTTTTGAACCGCTCGTGTTTCGCTTCAAATCAAATCCGTCCCTCGAATCAAAGGAAATACAGCGGCGTGTAGTGGAACGATATTAAAAGGAGAAAGGGGGGGGGTCTGGCTCTAGGTGTTTGCATACGCTCCCATGTCAGACGTGACCAGCCGAGGGAAGGCTGGGTGGAGATGGTAACCTGATACGCGGCTAGATTACTCCGCTGTTTAGCTACTTCTACAGAGGGTTTAGCGCACTCTTAACCTTGTCTATACACAAACAAGGGGCAGGCGGATGAGAGGAGATACAGGCAATTCGCACACAAGAAACACCCAAAGTTTTGGACAAACACGCACACTCATCTTACGGCCGCAGAGACGCACATGGAGGGAGGCCACCCCTGGCTCCGGGCAATAACAGACCTCCACCCTTCAGAGGAATGGAGCGTCTTTTCTTACTTTTCTTGGCCTCGTAGCTTCGGCCTCACAATCTCGTATGCCTGTGTGGCCGTGGTGTTGGGGTGGTGGTCAACAGGGTGATGCGCGTGCTGCAGCGTTTTGTGTTAGACGGGCCACGCCTCGTCGTGAGAGAGCTCGGAGCCGGTTGAGGGGGATTCCCAGCGGGGCATTTTTGAAGGCACCAGTTAAAAGAGGAGAAACTTCGCCCGTCGCCTGCTGTTAACCACTTCACACGTGGTCGGGGGAACGGCATCAGCGCGGGTCACACGAGCCTAAGTACTGATTTCACTTTGACAAAAACACACATCTAAGGAGTTGGGGGTAAAAGGGGGGTGTGTTAAATAAACACTCTTCAATAAACAGTGTAATGAGTTACATTACTTGCTTTTATGTTAGATCGGTATTGTGTAAGAAGTGCCGAGAGGGAAGAACAAAGCCAGAAGCCGCTCAGCACTTGTTAAATCCTCAGGACGGTATTTTTCAGATGTAAAAGAGGAATGATCTAATTCCTACATGAGTCAGAGCAAAGAGAGGTTTCTGCTTCCACAACAAGTCCAACTGTTACACTCAGAGACAAAAAGAGAGAAAAAGGAAACAATAAAGAAAATTGCGATTAACTCTCCTGTTTCAGTTCATTTTCAGTCTCGCTGTTTGCTGTCTGCCAACGCATCAGCTACAGTTCCTGCATGTCACGCTGCATGGAAGGTAGAAAGCGACAAAAAACATAACATCCAGCCCCAATTTCCTGATGTATAACACTTCAGAAAATCCTGGCATACTCAATGAACACAGTGTGCATAAAAGAATAGACTGGCACGCGATGTGTATTTGTTGTTCCATTCATAAACTGCACAGTAGTATCCTTTTCCAGCTCTGTCAGCTTTATGCACACTTCTGGTCGTGGGAGTCGGCGAAGTCCTCGTCTTTACATGTGACATGACGGCGTTCCCTCCCCTCCGACACCCTCTCAGGCCGCAGACGGTAACCTTAACCCAACCCCCGTCATTCCTTGTCCCCCCCTTAATTTTACATCCAATTGTCTTAATCTGTCTCTTTCTCGTTTATTTTTCTCTGCGTCTTCGCCTCTTTCTCTCTTCATAAACCTCATCCGTTCATTTTCCCCTTTTTTCGACATCAAACTTTCTTCCCTCTCTCTCTCTCTACTCCTACTCTCCCTTCTTCCTTCTCTCTCTCTCTTTTGTATTCCCATCTAGGCAGCCTCTCTCTCACTCGCTCCATCTCCCCTTTTCAGCCACAGTATGTCAGGAATCCCCAGAAGCCTCGTAGTTCACAGCCAAGCCCTGGAAGGATCGATTGTCTTTCTTTCTGCCTGCACTCTGGAAAATCGGGTAAAGGCAAGGACGAAACTACGGAAGCTCAATAACAAGGCATACGTCACAACATCCTAATCTCCCTTTCGCTGGTCAATACATTTAAATGATTCATTATCCCGCATGCAGGCGGGTTTTTTCATTTTTACTTTCCACGATCAGCCCACAAGGAGATGCAATAGAGATGAAGAGAGAGGAAGAACAGAGAGCGTGAGGGATGATGAGTAAAAACTGACAGGGACAAGAGAGAAGGGTGATGAATTTCTCATGTCTCGCGTTGATCTGCTCTGTCTCTAAGGCGACAGCGGAACAAGACGGAGAGGAAGAGAGGGATGAGGACACAAGGGTGGAGGAAAGAACTGTCATGCAAGAGAGAGGAGGGGAGACAAATTGAGACAAAAAAAGGGGGGGAAAGGGGAGATGGGAAGGGTGAAACAGAAAAGCAACAAAGAGAGAGGTATGGAGAACAAAACGAGAGGGAGAAAGAAAGACTTGAAGATGGGGGAAATAAAAGTACCCCGTTCCCATTTCCTCTCCCTCTCTCTCTTTCTCTCTCTCTCTCTCTCTCACTCTCACTATCTGAGCTTTGGGTCGAACTGAGGCCTATTGTTCCGGCGCGCAGATTCCAGCAGCGTCCAACCAGACGAGTCTAAACACCAACAATGTGGGTCAACATGCTATTGACAACATGGGAAGTCAACCAGGAAACAACCGACTGGTCGTCACGCTAGGAAAACGAGGAAGCGTACCTAGGGAAGTGACCCGGCTTGTGTGATGAAAAAGAGGCAAACTCAGCAGACAGCAGGAAGTCGGGGTAAACGAGGAATCGGCGCAGGAAGCACAAAAAGGACGTAGATTGAGGAAAGCAGTAAAAATGCTTCCTATAGGTTGCATCTGTTGAACTGGGTTATGTATAGGGTGGTCTCTGGGTCAGTGGGACAGTGGGTTATATACACACACACTATGGAGCGCCAAGAATTTCAATGTGCATAAATATATGGTTTGGCTGCCGTACAAGAATCAGTGGTTTTGTGAGATATATTTATGTCTGCAGACAATAAACCACACCCCTATAGCAGACGGTGCAGAGAGATACTAACACAGATCTACACGCACGCACACACAGCGGCCTTATGCGGATCCTCAGGGATTCAGACAGACAGCGCTGAACTTGGTCGCACAGTCGGATAATAAGTCGAGCAAAAAAGCCCAACGGATTGGCCCACAGCCCCCAGCATGCTTGACTTTGGATCCCAAAAGACGTGTCAATCACAGAGGTTGTAGTAGTTTCTGCATGTATAACGAGGGGTTAGCCAATAACAGCTCTCTTGTACACACAGGGAAGAAAACCAAAAATCTTAGAGGCCCTTAGAGAAAAAAAAAAAAAAAAAAGTCCCCGTTGCCCAACATGGCCACACCATGGTGAGGGGACAAACCTTTATTTGTGCAGAAAAGGGAACGTAGTGTGCTTCCCACGACGGGAGAAAAAAAAATGAAAAGAAAGGGAAAAAATGAGGTGGGGAGAGGGGGGGTAAGGAGTTTGGCAGCTGTGAATGTCGTTTCCTCCTTCAGAGCTCTCATATCTGCAATCTGAGCTGCTCACTCTTAAAGGCGAAGGGGGGTAACAAGGTTTTTTTTGTCTGAATCCAAAGAAAGACTGTGCCATCTGTACAGCGGACTTAACACTGGGCTATTCTTGCTATTAACTACGTCTGTTATAGAAAGCACTGGAGATGGCTGCTGCTGAAATGGTGTAATTTTCATGATCTAGTCTCACTCAAATGTACACGCTTTACGTCCTGACGTGACCTGGTTCATGAAACAGGCTTTTTTTCTCACTGGATGCTTACCGTCACAGGTGAAGGTCACAGGCTGCTGAGATTCAGAGATTTCAATAGAAACTTTGACCGAACAGCTGGTGTCGCCCCCTCCGTCCCTCTGGGTGATGACGGGGCTGAGGACGTAGCCGGGGTTGGTGGACATGTCGCCATGAGGGAATTTGGAGCGCAGACTGGTTGGGAAAAAAAAAAAAAAAAGGAAATCACAACAAAGAACAAAACTTTTTTTTTCATGCATTTGGTCAACTGGCAGCCAGTGCCAGCCTGGCATATGGATCAGATTGCTTGGATGAGACTGTTTGATGCACCGTGGGCGGTATAACAGGAAAATTCAAAGGAGGGGAGAGACAGAAGGGGAAGTGATATTTATATCCACACCGATAAAGTTACATGAAATCAGTTTAAATGCACCCTTTCTTCTCCACACACACAATAAGTCACCATACTGCCGGCTTGGGGAAGTGGGAGGGTAAAATGATGAAGACGACTTCTGAAAGCTGCGAGTTCCTTTTAATCACAAACCATGCAGCGTGAGTGTCAACCAACAAGCAGGCGGCGAAGTTGCTGGGTGGATGACAGGCGTTGACTCTCTTAGCTTAGCGTAGCTTCACTGTCACCCCACCCTGAATAACTGCTGGAGCGAGAGATTCTGTGCAGGCTCAGGAAGTGAACAGAGCCGCCAAGCATGCAATTATGTGTATATTTGCATGAAAACGTGAGTGTAAATATGCACTTACACACGCACACAAACAAGACATGCTCGCGGCTCTAAGGATGGTGACGCTGGCATGTCGCACTGGTCCAGGCTGAAATATCTGAACTATTAGATGATTCTGTGCAGACGTTCATGGTCCCGAAAGGACAAATGATCCCCCAAAGTACCCTTTGAAATTTCTCACCCTCAACTGGATGGATTGGCACAAAATTTGGTTCAATATCAATGTGCGCGTGTCAGCATGGTGGTTGGATTTAGCTCACAGCCCCACAGTGCACGACTGAAGACATGCACCTTGTTGTGACATCCATCTGTTGCCATATGTGGTAAATGTGGAGGTTTATTTCTGTTTCTATGAGGACGAGCAGAACAACAAATGTTCTTGATATTTAGGTCTCTTATTATATTGCCATTTTTCTAGTTTGCTACTTGTGCTGTGAGCATGTTCATTAATCGTCATGTGTTATAGATGCTTTGCATCTATAACACATGACTATTAATGAACATGCTCCTCAAACCAGCAGGAAGGACCTTACGTTGCTACGTCTTCACAGAAGGCGACAACCTCCAGGTTTTGGGCGTCCTCTTCTTCCAGGGCGGCATTCTTCACCAAACCTTTTCCTTTCCCCTTGTCCTGCAGGAGCAGAAGACAGACGGACAAACAGAGTCAGGGAGCGAGAAAAATACACGGGAGGCACGTTATCGTACGTCAGACGGGAGCAGGACAGACGGAGACGGTGGCCTGCTATGTGCGGTCTTTGTGTAGTTTTGTCATTTATAGCCTGTCCAGCTCATACGTGCTCTTTTTTATCAGTTTAACAGGACAGGCTGTGGACAAATGAAGCTGTGGGTTTTTATGGAGATTACCTCAGAGCTGTGAATCCTTCAGTGAATAAACATGTCAGCGAATGCAGCAGCTTGGCACAAAGCAACACACACACACACACACACACAAACACACAAACACACACACACACACACACACACACACACACACACACACAAACACACACACACACACACAGAGAAGTCTCCAGCTC
>JAOXYL010000090.1:5807337-5817597 GCA_028564955.1 Terapon puta | reverse complement strand
GCAAAAGTGCTCTGTCATGGCTTGGAAATCAGTGACTCTGACATCACTCCCGATGAGGCAGTGAGAGAGAGAGAGAGTGAGAGAGAGAGAGAGAGAGAGAGAGAGAGAGAGAGAGAGAGAGAGAGAGATTTGAGGACGGGGCAACAGAGGAAGGGAAGAAAAATGGGAGAGAGGGTGAAGGAAATGTCTGGAATGTCTTAATAGCAGCTTATTGCTCCCCTCAGAGACTTCTGGGAAGATTTTGAACCCGCTTCTGACGATTCGAATGGGGCGACTCCAGGAGCTGACTTTCCTTTTGCAATGACAATGAAACGGGAGAAACTTCCTAAAGGGTGTCAAGCGCCAGGTCAGCTTGCCTTATGCGGTTCCTGTTGGGCACTTAAAAAACACGAATGCATCAGATAAAACAAAAAGCTTTGCACAATTTGTAGATCCATTTCGTTCGACTGTTTTTGCTGCAGTGAAGAAGATAATCAGGATTTATGTTTGAACTGCAAATAACAATATTATTAACTGCCAATTATTCTGATAATTACAAGTTAGATTACATAAACTAGATATGTATAATGATTCAAATGTGTGTCGTTTCATCTGACCAACGACCCAAAACTGCAAACAATCAGCAAATCCTTATGTTGGAGAAGCTGGAACCAAAGAATCTTTAAAATGTCATATATAAAGCGCAGTCAATAAAATAAATGGATATTCTGCTGATGGATTAACTGAGTGGTTGTTGCAGCCCTACACAAAAGACAATCAAATAATCCGACTTTTTGGTGACCTGGAAGTGGTTAAGACACTGTAACGTCCCCAATTTGAGTGCAGCTGGGGGTCAAACTCTGTTCTTTTGCTGCCAAAATGATCTTTACAAAAAGTGAAGAACACCAAAAGATCGCAACATCCCGCGGGTTAATCCGAGATATCACTCACAGCAAAACTGCGTAACCCCGAGAGCAGAGGCTCTCTCGTTCAAAGCGGCGAGCTGACCTGACTTAACACCAGGAGACAGAAATCTCTAAGTCAGCGTGGAGTCTGGAAAGGAGGCCGAGTCTGACACCGAACCACCTGCATCTCCCAGCGAGAGGGGAGAGAGGAGATCTGGATTCCTGCCTGCGCAGTCTCTTGTCTCGTATTTTCAGGTTGTTGGTTTTTTTCCCCCTTGGTTCAATGCGACCGTCTGCACAAATGGCATCACTCCATATCTGAAGATTAACGCACAAAGACCCGACAACAACAGGAAAATCAATAAACAGAGCGAGGCGACGCAGAGCAAATGTGGGGGGCGGGGGGGGCAAAGAGAAAACAACAAAAAGGGTGAGAGATGAAAAAACAGAGGGTCAAAGAGGGCAGGGGAAAGTGAGGATGAAAGATGAGAGAAAACATTCGGCGGGCGGCGAGAAAAGAGACGGACGGAGCGCATTATCGGTGTTTATGTTTGGAGTCGGGATCGCTTCAGCAAAAACAAACACGGGACAGATACGCCGACGAGGCCGTGCCACTACACACACACACACACACTCAAACAAACACTCAACAGGCCGCACACAGGGACAGGCCCGTCTTTGTTTCGCCCCATCGATTTTGTTGGACGCGGTCGGAGGGCTCCTGCCGTCCAAAGTCATGGGAACGGCTTCATATGATTCACACGTTGACTAATCCTTTCTCTGCTTTTGCCGCGATGTGTCACGGTACCGACACCGACAGCAGGAACACGCTGTACGACATAAAGGAAGATTGCGATACTAAAGACAGGAAGGTCATCAGGGTCACGGAGAGAAACCTCCAGGACCACGTGACCTGCATGTTTGAGCTGGATCAGGCAGAAATCCTAACAGAGATGACTCTAATCCGCTGAGGTCAGTTTTGAATGAGTCTTTTCCCAGCATGCTGAGATTTTAAACCCTCTCTGTGTAATAACTGATGGCATCTACATTTAGTTTTACACATTGGAATTGAATCCATATTAGGCCAAGAGCTTAAATGACACTGGATTTTTTTTTCCAATCAAAAACTCAGCCACTGCTGTGAGTTTCTTCCAACTTTCACATAATAAATTCTGTTTGTGCATTTTTTCCGTACTATTAGACAGACAAGACATGGAACTTGTCAAAAGTATTTTTTCCGCACTTTCCAGACCTGCCGAGAGCTGTGATAACTGTCTGGATAAATGTCTATACTGGCAAGATTTGAGTCTGGAAAAGAGGCATTTTCCTGTCCTGGATGTCCGACATCAATCAGCTGGACACACTCTGCTCCAGAGTGAGACGCAATCAATTAGGACACATGTGACTCCTGCTTGCACACAATGACACGGACCTTCAGCTATTCAAGCTATTTCATTCGAGGACAACTTAACCTCACGGTGGACTGAACAGAGCCGTCAGCTTTTTAAACCTTCAGAATGGTGATGTGTTTTTTGGGACATTTCGGGGATCTTTAGCTTGCGTTGAGGGCAGGGATACTGAACTAGCATCAACTATTTTCTGTTGTTTCCTAAAAATTGACTGTCAAGGAAGCATGAAAGTGTATTGAGGAGGTCATAAACATGCATCTGTGTGTGTTAGTGTGTGTGTGTATAGCAAGCAAACAATGAAACATTTGAGAAATTCTTGTTCACCACTTGCACATAAAATTACTTTACAAAAGTTAGATAACTCATCTGAATTCAGGGCTACCAGCCATATCTCTCGAGGGCTTTATTTCTCATTTAAAAATAAAAAAAAAATCCTATAACTGTCTCCCCTCAAGTTTAACAGACAAAAACATGGTCAGCTTGAGGAACTTTGCGGTGTCTCCTCTGGGACACAGACATGCAGGAAGGCCTGACTCAGTATGGCGGCGGAGCTGAGAGGCTTTACCGACCACAGCCACGACCGACGGCTGGTGGTAATTCCAAGCCCAGCATCAGTATTGAGTTACAGTACACATCCAGACATTAGACACCTCCTTGCTTCTCCTCAGTGCCAGCCTCATGAAAATGACCCCAGACTGTCCAAGAGGAACCTGCACTCAAATATTCACAAGTCATTTTCAATATTTAAACAGTATTTATTTTAGACCATCAGTAGGACAACACATGATGGTGTGTTAAATGCAAAAACATTGAGTTCTTCAGTAATCAACACTCCCAGTCTCTAAGAAAAATGGGAGTTTTAACAACAGCATGAATAATCTCACATTTTGTCATCTAAATTCAAGCAGTTTCCTGCCAACCTGTAAAGGAACTGCCAGTCTCAGTGTAGTGAAAGCCAATGCTCAGTTGCTCCAGGCTACATTTTACAACCTAACTTTGTCTGGGAAAGGCTGAGTGATGCTGTCTTGCTGAACCAGCGCTTACTGAAGAGACGTGATTGATTTTAATGGGTTGCGAGTACTCAGGAACGTCTGTGCTGTCAGATAAAACGTTTTTGGCTGCACACATGAGTGACGTTTTTTCTCACCACCCGTCTGAAGCTGGATTTCATGTACGAGGCCTGCGACAAGCTCCGCGGTTTTGCAGGAACCAGCTGCCCTGAGAAAACAAAATCGACTTCTTCTTTCGATCAGGAAGTGACTGATGGCTAACTAACTCAGACTTCCTGTGATATACTGAAATCCCTGCCCTGGAAAACTATACTGCCAGTAACATACTGACAGTCCGAAAGACACTTTGATTAATTCGCCATCTTGTGACTGGACGCTATTTCGGTCATGTGTTGAGGTGCACACACACGCTCCCTGGAATGTGTTTGTCCAAAACACTGTGAAACTCAAGTTCAGTTCCTTAAACACTTGCTGAAGGTTTTTATTATGCGCATTAGTATCTGGCTTCTACCTGCTTCCTCACTCCATCATCCACAATGCGTTTCCTGTTTTCTGCCGGTAAACAAGGTCAAAGGTCGGAAGACGCCGAGCTGTTTGCCCAGTGAGTCACACGGTTAACAGGAATCCACGCCACATCCCTGCACTGCAGCAGCTTTCAACCCTGCAATCTGTCTGGAGGAGCACATTTTAGAGAGTGCTAAGTGTGCCGCAGCATCTCATACTTGTGCTTGAGCTGTAATTAGACCTTAATGGAGGTGTGAGAGATGTAAAAGAGTTAAAAGGGGGGATGGAGAGATTTAGCCATGCATTGTTTAAGGTTGGAGAAATGTACAGTTTGGTAGGTTCACCTGCAGTTTTAGATTCGCGTTCAGATTAAACTGGCAGACTGAGATAAAAATCAGGCTGCAGGTCATTTCGAAGGAGTGGCGCAAGAACAAACGGGCACAGACTTGCTCACTCAGTCTGCGGTGAGACGATCGCAAAATGCTTCAGCATGTGTTTTAAGGTACATTTTTGTTTCGAAAATGCAACCTGGTTCAACCTGGCTCATTACATAATCGCCATTAGCTACACTCATGGGAAGTTTTAAACTCAGGAGACAGACAGTCAGCTTCGCGTCTCCCGACACTTTTCGCCTTTTTGCACGTTTACGGATCTCATGGCCGGATTCACAATGACAAACAGGTTTTCACGCACAAGGAACTCGCTTCGTTGCTGTGGCGCGTAACGGACAAAATAAACAAAGTCAGATCAAAGAAAACGAGCACGGTAAATCTCAAAGAGTCACGACTATGAAAGCGAAATCTGCAACTGAAATACATCAAATATATCAAAACATTACGAGCCAGGTTAAAGAGAATATTGATTAATTAATTGAACATGCAGCATATGTGCGATGAGCATGTATATGCAATGTATCTTTGCATATCTGACTAAAATCCTTACCATTTCCTCTCTGGATCTGAAGCACACCTCTTGAAACAATTGTGAGGGAAAGTTATACGAATCAGTGTCGTCTCAAACCAGACATGGCGACGTGCGGCAAATGACGCATTAACTCTCGGTGCCGCTTTGCAAACAGCGAGAGCAGCGTCTGAACAGGCGTCGGGGTGCCTGTGAGCCGCGAGGGCCGAACTGGAGATAGAGTTATTTGTTTGACTGCTGATTATCGCTAACCTACAACTTTATACCCAAAAGGCCAAAGCGCCACGCACGGACGGGAGGTGAATGGAGGGAGGGAGGGGCAATGAAAGGTTTACAGACACCACTAATGCGGCAGAGGCGAAGAAAACAAACCGTGAAGACGGCGGAAGAGACAGTAGGCACAGAAAGAGAGAGAATGAGAGAAAAAAAGAGAGACATACAGTAGAGGTGGTGTGACTACGTGGTGGATACCCCAGTTCTCACTAAGCCTCCAAGTTCAAGCTCATTTGTTCCATTTTACACCCCCCTGCCCACACGACCACATCTTACACTGCACTCTTGCCAACCACAACAAGGCCTGGCAGCATGAGACTGACTTACAGCCCTACAAACACTCATCTTGGAAATAATGGTATTGAAAAAAAAACAGGGGAAAAATGATTATGATCTTGCCTCAGACGATCCCTCATGTCAGACTTTTGTTGATAAAGTTTTACTGTTTTCTGGTGTATGCAAGACAATCAATTTCTTTTACACAGGGAATACTTACAAGCCACATGCTAAGCTATATTTGGCCGTGCACGGGAAGTGACCTGACTGTGTTCAGAATCAATTCACTTCTCAAGGTCAATGAAGAGCAACCTAGCAAGGCTTGTTCCTTCAACTAGACTAAAATGTTTGTATTGCATTTTCTTTCCTATTGTGCTGGTGTGCTTGTTTGGTTTTTTTTGGAGGCGTCCAGAAATTATTTACATGGCTCGGACATACGTAACGGTTTACGCTTGCAAACTCAATATGACTCGCAGTGGTAATTCAGAATGTGTTGCGGGGCTGTGGAGGATTTCATTAAGCTTTTAGCGCGAGGGTGTCTGATGTCTGGATCTGCTCTGCAACTCAACACCAGCGTCTCTCACCCGTCAGCCTACACGAAGACCGAAAGAGCAGAGTTATTTTTGTCTTTCATAAAAACAGAGGCGGGTGTTTACAGCCAAGGCCGCTTAATGACAGGAAGTTGGTGCAATAAAGCAATTGTTCTACAATCAGCTATTATAATAATTGCACGTAATCTAACAGTATAACAACTTGGCTTCTCAACAGAGCAATCTTTCAAACAAGCTCCTGTCAACCTGTCAAAATTAACAATATCCTTATATCGATGACTGTTTTCGTATAAACTCACGATCATATGTGATCTTATATTACATTATACTGCAAACTGGCTCAAGCAAGGTGCAAACCTTTATCAGCTAATCCACCGTGACCCACAGTTAAATTAATTTAAACAAGGTCCTTTCTGAAATGAAAAGACACTCAATCTACAACAACACTGTGCGCTTTGAAAAAGCTTTTGCAGTAACGAAAATGCATTCTGAGGCACAAACCAAATGCTGGTTTGGTCTTTTAAAGGGATGCAATACAAAAACTATTTTCAGGGGACGATGCTATTTTCATCTTTCTTGGAAAGCAAGGCCAAACCTCGGCAACGACCAAGCTGTGTCATTACGGAGAGACGATTCAGTCGACACATGTGGTCGGCACAGGCAACTGAGAAAGAGCACCTTTTCAAAAAGACTTGTTATGTGGTTTTTTGCAGGTCCTGGTATTAAAGTCTTGGTGGTTTTAAGTCTAGTTACACTCCTATGTGCCCACTTTTATGTCCATATCTGATTCTTTTCTATTACTGTGCTACTTGTACTTATATGTCTTATTCGCCCCTGTTACAGGATCTGATTAGAGTTGCTCACACTATTGAAAGGCAGCATGAGGTTTCTTAGGTCATTCTGGTGCTGTTGTGGGGCACAAGGGAGCTGTACAGGCTTGTTCCTGTTTATACCAACATGGTAAGCAAAGCAGAGCAAGCAGACCCACAATATGCCATCACTACAGGATTGCAGGCGCTGTAGTGGAAGCAGATGAAAAAAGTGAGAGTGCCGAGGGCACGTATGTGAAGACGACGCCAAGCTCAAAAGGCTCGGGTTACACAACAGCGTAGTGTTGGACCTAGACATAACATATAGGCAAATGTAAACAAACACCATTTCGTCCTTTCAAAGAGACAGACATTCCTCAGTCCCAGAGGACACAGCTGGGTGTACAGACCGGACAACTTGCCTTTGATGGGTGGCAAAGTATACGTCTGTGGAGTCCCACACATGGACTTGGATATTGGAACAGTATATTAAAACTGCCGTCGGCCGATCATGTTTACGACCTGCTCCACAACGTGTCTTTACATTGTTTTTACTTTGCTGCACCATCATCTTTCCAAACACTGTGTTCAGACGTCCTGGTTTACCAAAACCATGGGGGATTTCTGAAAATAAAGGGCCTTGTACATTTCTGTAAGGTTAATCACCACCCTGGTGTGAGAAACATACCACAGAGACTAATTGTTTGGTCACGATAGAGAAAAACACAATGAGCAGGAAATGGGCGTCTTGAAAAAGAAAGAAAAGAAAAAAAAACGGACACAATGCGCCTCAAATGCCGGGGTGATTATACACATTGCTTCCAACTGCAGAGGGCGTTAATACATATTGACAGCCATCATTATCGCCCCAAGCTCCCTCCTGTCCAAACACTCTGAAGCAGCTTTTAACTGCTGTCACAATATCTGGAAAGCGTTTCTGATGAAGCATGTCTCATCTTTGACTCTTCAGTCATTTACAAGTTCTGGTTGATCTGGCTCATACACTGAAAAAAGAGGAAGACACATGATGACACGTTCATGTGTAGCTGGTGGGCCTCAGCACGGCTGTGCTGCTTGTCTTGTCTCAACTCGGAGCTGCCAGCCAAATAACAGATGGTTGTTTAGTTTTAGGGAAGGAAAAAAGAAAGATTTAGAGGCAACAATATCCCTTGCCACTTGCCCACAGCACTGTCCCAAATGAATGCTCTAAATATTCATCATGAGGAATTAGATCACTCTTGTCTTGCATGGCAAAATTAATCACAAAATGTGGTCGGGAGGAAATTGTGGGGTGAAACAGTGGCCATCTAGCCACAGTGAAAAACTTAATTACAGGGAGCAGAAGTAAGGAGGATGTTTAGCTTGTGTAAGTGAATGACTGAGGAGTATACATGCAGATGTAAGAAAGACTTTGAATGTTATGGATCCACCACCATCTGACATTAGCGACTCTCATACTAAGAGAGGTGTGGTTTTGTTCAGTGATTTATTCTGCAATACATAGCTGTGCCGATGCTGTTGATAATGTGTAAAGACAGATCACTGTCAACAAATGGACATTTCAAGGTGGCATTGGACATGTGTGCCTTAAGTCTTCCAGTAGGCCATTGCGCCAACATTCATAATACCTGAGACTGGTACATTCATCTGAAAACACTGATTAAAACCTAGTTTTAAATACCCATGGGTAAATAATTAACAGTGAAAATTACAGTTCAGTCTCAGGTATAGAGACTCAGTTTATCAGCTTCCTTCCAGTTGTGTGGTTGTGGTTTGATTCACTGCGGTTTGACAACATCAGTAAACTATCCCACAACAAAAATGTTGTCTAAAAATATAAGTTCATGAGGGACACTGATGCACATAGTGAAAAAGTCATGCAAAGACATGGATTGTGAAACATTTCTGCAGACTTTTATCGAAATAAAGGCAAGAAATCATTTTCATTTCTCACACATTTACATTTGATCCTACCTGATTGTTTGGTTTGTGCTGCGAGGTCCCTGGGATGTTGAGTGAGTGACTCCGTGTGACAGCCGCCCCTGTTGATGCTCTCCTGTGCTGTGAGCGAACTGACAGTGATGCTTTCGTCTCAAGCTGAGGGCTGCTGCTGGTGCTGCTGTTCCCTTCAGTCTCAAGCACTGCATCCCAAGGATCCCCTGCAGGAACTCCTGGTACGGTCTGTGTGGTGCCTCCCGATGCCAGGGATGCTTCCTCGTTCTCAGCCTTACGCTTTGTGAGTGGGTCCAGATCCAGCCAGTCAAAGCGGCTGATGCTAGAGGATTCCATCACTGCTGGCGGCTGAGGCGGCGGGTTCGGTTCCAGAGAAGCTGTGCCCGCTTGAGAGGAATCTAGGTCAGTGCTGGATGATTTGCCATTCTTCAAGTATTCTGAGGTGCTGGCAATCTTGTCAAACAGTTTGGCCATCACTGGGTCCACGGCAGGTTGCTGGAAGACCATGGCAGCAGCAGCAGGCTGAATGGGAGTGAAGGCCATGAAGGGCGGCTGCTGCGCCGGCAGGGTCATGAAGGGCGACATGGTTGGAGTGAAGCCATTCTGAAATGTGCCTGGTTTGGGGAATGGAGCAGAGGGGAACATTGGGGTAGGCTGATGTGTGGGAGTGGACACACTGGAGCTAGAAGGGGTGGGCAGAACAGGTGCCCACTGGCTGCTCTGGAAAGGGGAAGAGGCATGACCTCCCGGGTAAGAGGCACTGAGGTTGAACCTCAGTAGTGATGAGGGGCGGGACACTTTGCTGTTAGCCCCAAAGTTCTCATCCAGTAGGAGCTTTTCAAGTTCCTCATTGGTCAGCTTTTCCACATCAATATCCCTGAACTTGTCCTGCTCTGCCTGCTTCTTGGTCTCTGGAAAGACAATGAGGTCCTTTTCTGGTCTGTTGGTAGAGGGTGAAGGTTGAGGAGCAGTAGTGGTAGATTTAGATGGTTTTGGTTTCGAGAGGGATGAGGATGCTGCAGAAGACAATGTGGCTGTTGATGCTGAAAAGGTATGTCTCTTCTCCCTCTGCAGTTTTGCTAAGGCCTCTTCCTCCATGCGGAGGGCCTCCTCTTTACCGACAACCCCCTTTGATTGGGGGACGTCCATCTTGAACCCATTACCACTTGATATCTGGGCCATTCTGTCAACTGGAAGGTGCCATGAGTGTGACAGCTTTTAAGTCAGTGTGGCCCAAAGGCTTGCGTGGGAAATCTTTAAACACCTAGAAAAAAGGGGAAACATTTTTGGATAAATCACATCAGAAGTGATCAAACAGGTAATCATTTAGAATAAACCTGAGATTATACAAGCACATCCAAAGATTATTATCCACTTACATGGATTAAGAAAGCCTGTTTTATTGTTGTGTGTATGTTAGTGATGTTAATGTAAACTTAACCTTATTGCCATGGTGTAATGAAAACAAATGGTCGTTAAAGTGAAAGTGAATTTCCCTCTGTGATAAAGTATATTCATTCTGATTGATGAAGTGATACAAGGGAAATGGCATAAAAGATACCTGCATATGACAAAGGTACAAAGATATTTCATAGCATTTACACAGCACTTTCCTACCAAAGCAGTTAACAAAGTGGCATCCAGATTAACTGTTGCAAAGGGATGTTGTG
>JAOXYL010000090.1:5789429-5801671 GCA_028564955.1 Terapon puta | reverse complement strand
GTGTGTGTGTGTGTGTGATGCTGAAATGGATATCATGCAGTTGGACACAGTTTGTAGAAATCTTATGTGATATATACTAATTTACTATATTTGATGTAGTATATATAGTATGTGTATAGATTTGTATTTGAGGGATAGTTTTTATTTTACTCAAAATCATGTGTGAATTTAAACAATGAGCATGTAAAATCTACAGCTACCATGATGTTTTTATCCAGACTCTACCTGTCTCTATGTGAGTCATGTTCTCAGTCTTTGTGTTGTTATCCTTTTTGTATTTAGAGGGACAATTTGAGTGTCAGTGCTCACAGCAGGCTTTCCCACAGATCTAAACGTAAATGTCACTTTAGTTACTGTTTCCAACTGAAACACAAGTTTAGCACTATTTGTAGTTTGCTTGGATGTTAGGTATCTAACTGTACCATGCAACGCACCTGTGTAAAAGCATTCATGCTGCTCCTCCACCAATTTTTTTCATACTTTTTTTCTTTAATCTGTCACCTGTCTGTGTAATTGACAGGCACAGTGGATTTTTGTGCCACACGTTTAGCGCACTATACTTTAATACTGTGGATTTTTGCACAAAAGTTATTTAAATAAATTATATTGCACATTTTGTCTGTGTATTTATTTTATATTTTATTCTACTGCCCATCTTATAATATTGTTTATTTCATATTTAAGATACAATTCTGACTCTACTCTCTATGTTGCACCTAAATACTGAGACAGAATCAGATGCATGCTGACCCAAACGCAAGGGAGACTGAGTTCATCTCCTTCTTGTTCCTAATCCCACTTCATTTAACTCATTGTTGTCGCCGCGCACATCACAAACAATCACTAACTCCGCCTTCCTCGGGGGTCGACCGAGCGCCACGTACAGTTTGTCTCAACGCACCTTAAGCCACAGGCTTCGGGTTTAGACATTTTCACTGACAGGCCGAGTGTCCAATCACCTCCCAACGCGACCCTTTTTACGCGGAAGCTTTATTTTTTCTTGCCCAATAGAAGCGTTTGGGGGCGGGGCGTTGCCATGGTGAACACAGCCTTTTTTTCTGTAGGTTGAGGCCATTGGAGGTTTGCTCTGGTGCTGGATGACAGCTGTAAACAAGCTTCGGAGGAGCTCAGACACTTTTAGGAACAATTTCACAGACCTAGAGTGAACCGAGGAGCTCAAAGTGAGTGACTGTTTAACTGTATTATCTAGCATGAACTGTTGCTGCTGTTTCAGCTACCCATGGCATGCCAAGATGTGGTTTGTAGCTTTGTTTCTACACCTGTGGGATAAAAATAAAATTAGCTGCCATGCTTCACAAACAACCTGCTCTTTGAATGACACCTGCTGTGTGTCTGCGTGTCGTGAAATGAATATTCACAGCCCTCTCTCAGGTTTAAAAGGCTGTGTCTTTATCCTCCAGACACGTGTGCTGGGGTAAGAGTTGCTCCTGAGATTAAGGTTAAGTTGCACAACCTCATCCCATCTTATGTGTCCACATGAAGTGTTGGCTTCTTTGTTTAGTTTTTGTTTTGCTTGCAAGGGTGTTGTCTCTCTGCCCACACAGACCGGGGTTCACTCAGGACTTTAAATCTAAATGAGCTCCATGAGGGGGTGCAATGTACGATTAACCCAATGGACTCCTGTCTCTTTGGTTTCCCTCTTAACCAGATGGTGGGCGGTAAAGCCGCGGCCCGTGCTGCGCTGGTTCTGCTGAGTTTATGGCTGTGCGTCCAGTCGGTGCCCATCAGCGTTGACAAGACCAAAGAGAAGCCTCAGCAGCAGGAGCTGGATCCACCTCAGAGTGCTGTGAGTCAGATGGATGGAGTCATACCACCATGTAAACCTGGGTCTAATAACTAATTACACCAAACACCTCTCAGTCATCCAAAGACGTGAACTATTTGGGCTTACAGCGTCTCAGGCAGGGCTGAAAATGGATGTTTGCTTGTAGGTGAAAGGTTGAAAGAGAAAATCACATGTATGTGTGTGTGTTTTTATGTATTTGTGTGAAATAAACAAATAAAGTGCTATCAGGTCAAATTAGGTGCCACAAAAATTCAGGACTGTAACTAATGACTTTTGTCATTACCAGTTTATTTGTTGACATTTTCCAAGAATAATCAAGTAGTTGTTTGGTTCATTAAATGTCATAAAATGATGAAAAATGATTATCACTGTTTCCAAAAGCCCAAGGCGATGTCCTCAAATATTTTGTTTTGTCTACAAGTTAAACACATTCACTTCATTGCTATAGAGGACCCAAGAAACCAAAAAATATTCACATTCGAGAGGCTTAAATGAAAGATTTTGGACCCCATAAAAAAAAAACAACAAAATGATTCAGTTAATAGTTGATAAAAAAAATCAATGAAATGACTAAACATTGCAGCTGTACAAAAGATTTCCATAATGGCTCCAGGTCAAGTCAAATGTAAATGTAGCTAATAACAAACACTGGTGTTTGCCTTTGTTCACGCTTCAGGAAACTGGGCTGCACTACGACCGCTACCTCAGGGAAGTCATTGAGTATCTTGAGAAAGATCCCCACTTCAGAGAAAAGCTCAAAAATGCCAACATGGACGACATCAAGGTACACTCACTAAACGTGCTATTATTTTGTAAGATCTTTGTTGACATGAACTGTGTGTGTTGAACTGTGGTGTGTTGTTTTTCTTGCTTGCAGCACGGCAAACTTTCCAAAGAGCTGGACTTTGTCCACCACAATTTTCGGACTAAGCTTGATGAGCTGAAGAGGGAGGAGATGAACAGGCTGCGGATGCTCATCAAAGCCAAACATGACATCCAGGGGGGGAACGGTGAGTCCATATGTTGCTGACATGTCTCTGACAAGCTTGTGTTTCTGGAAGTTGCACAAGAAGTTTTGTAATAAACATCAGCAGTTGGGTTTAAGATAGGATGTGGCTCTCAGTTAAGGGAACATGGTGAAATACAATGTGTAAGTCAGATAGCAGTCTTTTACTTGCTAGTGTGAGCTGCTGAACAAAAGGTTCTTTGGAATTAGAGAATATTAATAAGAATATCTGAATGTTAGTGCAAGTGTTGGTAAAGAGACGAAGTACAGGTCTGAAGTCGTAACATTTTGCAAGGTGAGGTGAAGCCGGAGTCAACAAAGCCGTTGGCTATGTTTTAGCAGCAAATGTTTTTGGGAAACAGGTGGGAAAGAGTAATCAAAGAATTAGCTTATTGGATGGCACAATCTCTCAGTGTCAGTTAATACTTAGCAAAGTCTATAATGAGCAAAAGCTCTGTTTGAACTTTTCCCGATTTGTTTTCCTTGTAGGCCGGACAGTGGACCACCAGGCCCTGCTGAAGCAGTTTGAGCATCTCAACCACCTGAACCCAGACACGTTCGAGGTTGAGGACCTGGACCGCCTCATAAAATCGGTACAGGCAGTAATAAAAAAACACATAGTAGTACTACTACAGCTCATCACTGTCATGAAAATTGGCAAAGACTTGTTGCTTCTCAAAGTCAAGAGTAAATTCTGGATTTAATAACATGACATTGCATACCGGAATAAAAGAACATCAACACAGCCAAAATAAAGAAATGACTCATTTCAGAGCAACAGTTTTAGCCTTGGGTGTTGTTGACTGTTCAAATAGTTGAAAATATATCTTTAAGTAACCTCCCACACATACAAATAGCAGCTGCACACAGCCATTAGTAAGTGTAAGTGTAATAGGTTATCTCTTATACAGATTTCTATATTTTGTTGGAGTTTATACTGTTTTTTGATCATATTTGTATAATCGGTAAGATTTTGTACCTCTTCCTCAGTGTTTGTGGCAACTGTAGTGCAATTGCTTGTACATAACTGCATCACAGTCATACCTATAATCACAGTGAATACCTTGCTTCATATTATTGTTATGATTAGGATGGTTGAACCTAGGGAGAATTACAGGTGTCAAACAGTGTGCTGTGTTTCTCCTGATATATGCAGTGTGGCCTTTTTGGTTTTAGATGTAATGACTCGGAGGAATTCACACACACAAACACACATCCTATGCCCTTTGCTGGAGAGGGCCGGTGCATTCAAAGTAAATTAATTGTATTTTTAGAGAACAACGTGTCCGTCCTGTGAACTTAGAAAAAGGGGAAGTCAGCTCACTGGGTTTGCGTGTCTTATAGTGATGATTAATATTTTATACTTGTAAATTCTGACAATATTTATATTAGCTGTGGTCTGTTTACTATTTTATGCCCAGGGACTACTTGTTGAAATGCAGAGAAAAAGATAAATGTGTGTTTGTTGTGTTTGTTTTATTTGACATTTAATTATCAGTGACCCTAGAATTTCCACACACTATATCCCAGGCAAGCACCTAACCAGGTATAGGAAATAGAAATACCTTTAAATTCTTCCAAAAACAGTCAATCTAGAACAATATTTTTTTTAAAACAGGAATTACCAAGTTTATACTGCACATTTTAGGACAGTTAAGTATATAGTCTAATATCCAACACGTAAAGGCACCAATCTAACATGACTTGTGATTTACTGCCTTACCAAAGTAAACAGCAGGTTTTAAAGTACACGTCAACAAACAAATCCACCACTGTACAAACTGACATCAGTTTTACTACCAGGCTGCCACTGCTGATGAATAACCTGGTGCTGTATTTGCACAACGCCATACATAGGCATATCAGCGCTGGATCAATTTGTGTGATTTGTGCTGCATGAGCTAAACACACAGGGTATGTTTCATTGATCCAGCCTGGGACATCACTGTGTTAAATGCCTTTGACCCTGGGCGACATTTGACATTGAAAATTCATTCAGCCAAGAGGTTTACTTTATCTTACATGTGACAACTCAGACTGTACCACTTCAGTTCCAGAAAAGCAGATTCACCAGTAAAATCTGCTCAACCCAACTTTTTGTTTTCATTTATAGGCGACCAAAGACCTGGAGAACTTTGACAAGGAGCGCCACGATGAATTTAAGAGGTATGAGATGATGAAGGAGCACGAGAGGAGGGAACGTCTGAAGGCCATGAATGAGGAGGACCGCAAGAAGGAGGAGCAGCACTACGAGGAGATGAAAAAGAAACACGCCGACCACCCAAAAGTCAACCACCCTGTAAGACTCCTGCTCAGTTTATTAATACAAAATGGACAAAATACAACTTGTTTAGTAGCGAATTCTTATTTCAATATTCTCATTTATACTGCACTCATAATTTTAATGGACTATGCTTAACGGTATTATTTGGGGAACATGAATAAAACAGGACAAAACTGACACAGACCATGATGTACGTGTGCGTGTTTGATAAAGAATTAGACAACTTCATTGATCCATGGTGGGAAACTATGTTGTTGTAGCAGCCTGGTACAGTAAAATAAAAGAAAATAAATATTGTGTGTGGTTGTGTACAGGGCAGTGAAGACCAACTGAAGGAGGTGTGGCAGGAATCGGACGGTATGGACCCAGATGACTTTGATCCCAAGACCTTCTTCAAGATGCACGGTAACCAGAGATAATATATGTGTCTGAAGACACAAATTAATATGCCCAAAACGATGGATGAAATGAAATATTCTGTGTGTTTTGTGTCGCAGACAGTAATGGAGACGGCTTCTTCGATGAGAGCGAGCTTGAGGCTCTCTTCACTAAAGAGGTATTTATGTTGATGTGTTCATGTTGGACCGCCCCAATTCTGCATGTTACTGGACGATGTAATAAATAAAAGAAGAGTCCCTCAAGGTAAAGTTTGTGTCTCTCTGCATCATCAAGCTAGAGAAGGTGTACAACCCTGAGAATGAAGAAGACGACATGGTTGAGATGGAGGAAGAGAGGCTGCGAATGAGAGAGCATGTCATGAATGAGGTGAGCCACAGAAATGCTCAGCTGTGATCAGGTCTCACAAGTGAACAACTCAAACTCAAATATGTGTGCAGTATTAAAACCAGAACATAGTACCAAGTAACCTGCCCCTTTGCATTTTGACTTAAGTGCAGTTTTAGTATCTAAAATCTAGTGTTTTTGTCAGAAATCTTCAGTTATAGCACTTTATTTGATCACTGGGTGAAAAAATAATCTATCCATCCATGCAGTGCTGAAATCAGAGCAGTAGTGGAACATATATAACTGGAATTGTCATTGATGGACAGATGGACAAAGTGTTATTCACATTTTGGTGACAAATGATAGTCAGACCTGTGCTGACATTATGAAGGGCGCAAAATGGGAAATAATAGGCTGTGCTAAATTATAACTGCAGCAAAGGTCTCTCGTTGTTGGGATGGCTCTTTTATTTATTGGATGTTAATTAAAGCAGCTTCATGTGTTGATGTTCAGGTGGACACCAATAAAGACAGACTTGTGTCCCTGAGCGAGTTCATGGCAGCCACAAAGAAGGAGGAGTTCTTGGAAAAAGACGAGTGGGAGGTAAGATCCAGACGTTATAGAAAAGTCTGATAGAAGCAAAGAAAAGATGATGTGTACCAACTTGACTCCAGACTTAGTTAACAGTGTATTTTATCAATATTAACCTCAATTACCCACCACTTGGAGAGCTACTCTGTCTTGGATCTGTATTTTGCTGAGTCTTATGAAATGCAAATTTGTTCACAGTTGTTTGCCTAATTTATAACTACATAACAAACATTGAAGTGCTGTTATGTTTTATCATCCGAAATATGGCATTACTTATTCAATTAGTTACATCCAAATCTGTTTGCCCTCCAACCTGACTCCAAAGACTTTAGATCAAAATCCCCTTTACACCGAAGAGGAGCTGAGAGAGTACGAACAGCAGCTGGCCAACGAGGAGAATGACATCAACAAGAAGTCGGCCGAGCTGCAGAAACAAAGAGAGGAGCTCAAAAGAAAAGAGGAAGAACTGAATGCTCAGAAACTGGGGCTACAGCAGGTGAATTAAAAACAAATTATTTGCTGGTGAAATACAGTCAGGATCATCTCCCTCCCCATTAATCTGCTCGGCAGGAGCTATAAGAGTAATATCCACAAAGTACTTCAAATGATTGCTGATTGATGATAAGCTTGATTCAGCTATTTTTATTATGGGTTATTACTGGAAATTCAGGCAGGTCAAACTTGATGTGTCATGGTACAGCTGTGTGATTAGAAAATATTTTCATATACTAACTATTTTCTGATCCTGAACGTCTTTCATCTTGTTTTTTCAGGCAGTAGAAGAAATGGAAAAGTTAAAAGCCCAAAACTCAAAAGCCGAAGTCAAACGTAAGTACACACTGCAATGACTGTTGTCTAAACTCAGAATTATTATTATTACAGTCAGTCCTCTAACCTGAAGGTTAAAACCATTCACCAGCTTGAACCAGCTCATACATGACTCTCTGCTGCAGAGCCAGGAGCTCATCTAGCTGAAGGTGGACCGGTTAACAAATAACTCATTAAAACAATTTTTCATGAAAAACACCAGATGTTTGTGGATGATTGGCAACCCACTGTGACAACTATGATACATTACTATTTAACATAAAATTTATCGCACCTTTTATCAATTGTATTCCTCCACCCACCTTCTCCTAAAGACGGATCTCCGAATGATTTTTACAGCATAGACAGAAAATAGCAAAGTAATTTCAATTGTTTTTAAAAGTAAAGGCTTTAGCAGTATCTAACATTTTGCCAGAAATTTCAACCTGAAAGTTATAAACGTACCAGTTCATGTATGACTCTCTATTGCAGACCCGGGAACTCCTGTGGCTCCTGTAGGTGGACCAGTGCCAGTCGTACCAGAACACAGTCAACCACTGCCCACCGGTCACCAGCAGCAAGATGTACCAGTGCCAAGACACTCTTAGCAGGCCTCAATACTCTGTGTGCTGTATGGATTCCAGTGTGTGTGTGTGTATGTGTGTGTGTGTGTGTATGTTTGCCTTGTAACAGCCCCAGTTTTTTCTCCCCCCAAACAACCACTTGACAAAAAATATGCCTAAAAATGAAGACCATGAGAAAATCTGATTTGAGGCTTCAGGTTTTGTGCCAGTGCCCAGTATGCCCGATTCGGCTGCATGAATCAGACTTGAAACGTGGAGCTGGTCCAGTTTCTTTTGTGCACAATCGACCCTTTTGTTTCCGTCATTTTGATTGTTTATCACAAGGACTCTGTTCTCCATGGGAAATGCTTTGGCCTGAGACGGGGAGGGCTTCTGGCCTGACCAGTGAATGTTCCGTGTAGTGTACACTGTAGTTAATTGTCACTGATAGAAAGTACTTTGAAAAATTATTTATGTATTTAATTAAAGAGAGTCAGAAATTTAACTGTAGAGTTTATGTGGTGCTGCTGGTTAATGAATCAAATGGTCCGATTTTTTCAAGTGTAGTAATATATGAATAATATATTAAGTACACATTATTCATCCTTAAAATATGTTCTTTTTACCACTTGCATTTCAGTTTTGCTGTTTTCACCTCTGTCTGATGGTTTCATTTTAAAATGTGAATCCAGGCTGCAACAATTGCCTACAATTCTTTTCTTTTTTCTTGTTTTCTTTATAGATAGATAGATTTCGTGTGAAACACAAAGCTAGAGAAACCCTCTGAGTTATTTTTTATACATAAAAACTATTCCTTCTGTTGTCTTTTCTGTCTGTCTCTAGTTGACTTATTTGGACCAGATGATTGAAGAAATTGTTTAGTTTACAGATAAATGTATATCATATATTTAAATCTTTTCATTTGTCATAATTGTGCTTGTGTTAGAGTGACGATCGTAAGCGTGCAGTGGGATTGTGTGTCAGTGCTTGTGTATGTCTGAACTTGTGCCATTCTTTCTCGATGGGAAAAGGTTTCATTTATTTATTCTCTGCAACACTGTAAACGAAACTACTGCAGGTTGAATTTGACCCGAAGGAAACTGAAGAGTTATATGGTCAAAAATAGACTTAGAAACAGTCGTCATGGAAGTGGTTTATAAAATACAATGATATTACATAATATACAGTCATAAGAATTGATATATAATCATGCTTTCATATATATATTTTGAAAGAGCAGTTAAATTCATCCACCACCCAACGTCCTGAATTCATGAAACTGTTGTGAAAGGTTTGAATGTGGACAATAAAGTGAATGAGCTTGCACATTTGAGTTTTGCCTCTTCTTTTTTTGGACAAGTCAGCTTCGTCCATACGAGTCATTGAAGCGCTGGACGAGGTAGGCGCCTGCTGTGACAGGAGGGTATTTGTTGGAGCCGTCGCAGCAGGTGACCAGGGCCTCGTCATCCGGCTGGACGAAGAAAGCCAGAGACTGACGTGTGCCGGAGTCTCCAGCAGGAGGCAGCAGAACTCTGTGGAGCTGAAGGTGGAAAATTCACCCTATGTTTTTGTTTTGTTTTTGTTTTGTTGTCCTTTAATGGTTATAGTTTTGAGAGATTTTTATCATCCCAGCATTTTCTGTCAAATTAGTAGTTGGTTTCAAACCTCTGGATTGCAAGTCATACGTCTGATTTTTTTCCAACGATAATCAAGCGAAACAAAATGGAAATGTGCTCATTATCAGATCTCTGTGGCAGACAGTACTACGTCTTCACTGAGGCTGAGCAGGGGATTAAACTATAACCACATAAATGACTTTACAAATAAACAACAGTAGGTTTAGTAATTTATTTTGGTCTTTTTCTTGTTGTGTCAAACACTTGCAGATGTCTTATTGAGCCAAAAGGGGTCCCGCTGAATCCCATTCACATGCTTGTCTCTTTATCATTATAGTTCTTATAGATAACCCCACAAAAGATTTTTCATTCAGATGTGAGACCCCTCTTCGAAAAAGAAATCACAACTCACCACAGAGACAAACACATCGGTGGTCCAGCGCTGCATCAGGTCGGCGATGTTGATGAGGACGGCTCCGGGGACGGTGGGAACAGAGATGAAGTCACCCGAACGTCGCCGCACCTGAAGGTTGTCACGCGGCCAGGATTACACGCCTGAAGCTTTTTTCTTCAACAGTAATAAACAGCAAAAGAACACTTCCCAGTCTGGTAATCCTCCACATATAACAGCACCTCGCACAGTAAAGTTATTACACGTGATCAAACTATTGTAGGCTTCAGTCAGTTGGAGTTGATCTCTTGTTTCTGAAAGGTGGAGATGCCGTCAGCGCTGTTACCTGCAGACCTTCGGTGCTCTGAAACAGCAGGGTGATGCTGCCGTAGTCCGAATGCTCTCCACATCGCAGCTGACCCTCCTTGGCTCGCTCGCTGTTCACCGGTGGGTAGTACAGGGACCGCAGCGTGGTGCCATTCTTATCAGCTGGAGGACACACAGAAGCACTGCTGAGTTCACACCAGGCTTCACATTCATCACTATTCTGTCAGTTAAATAGTCTTTTCTGTGGCATAAGAAGATACTTTTTGTACTTATCAGGTGTGGCCATCGAGATGATTATTTATTAGTCGGTGGTGACTAAACTCTGCAGGTTATTATTTGTTCATTTTACTCATCTTTAATGCAGTTGTTAACTGTACTATCTGTACTATTGTGTCATTACTTTTTACAATTTTTCACTTTTAAAACTTGCAAAAAAAATGCTGCTGAGTATAAACACAGAGTTGATTTTCTGTATCATTTTCCACCCTGAAAAAGCCAAAATTCGAAATACATGCCTCCAAAATATTCAGCCTTAATCAATACATGCAGTGCCTGAAAATATGTGTAACTTCAGTGAAATATTTTAGAGCAAGGGAAGTTTACATAAGTACACCGATTGGAATGAAGAAAAAGTGTGTGAACTGGAAAGAGGATGTGCCTGAAGAGGTGCTCGGGAGACAAACAAAGGAGTGTGTAACAGTTTTGACGCGTATTGGCTGATTTGTATTTTTTTTGTACATACATCCTATGAAACTATGTGCACTCAGGAACACCTCCGGATCCAGACCCAGACTGTGGGCCATCACCCTCAGGACCCGCAGACTCAGCTCCTTACAGCGCAGGAAGAACGACGTCTGTATCTCCTGGAACCCTGATGCAGCACCCGATGGCCATTTCTACAGCACATGGGGACATAAAATACTCGATAAAACAAACAAACAAACAAACAAATAAAACATCTGACCTCTGTTGGAGGTCAGGCACAGATACTCCTCCTAAACGACCTCCTTCAGCATATCTGTGCAGCACTTCCTCTGTCCTATCTGCTGATAACAGTCTTGGAGGAAGCACTCAGATACTTTACTTAAGTAAAAATGCCTTGTTTCAGGTAAAAGTATAGTCTTAAATTGAAAATGTTATTGAAGTAAAAATTTGTAGGAATGATGTTTACTTTAAAAGTAAAAGCGCTCATCACAACAATTTGTGAACAATCTGTCAGTATGTTATATAAACTCTGAAGAGCAAAGTCCAACTTTGATAGTGATTCATTACTATGTCAGGGTGGAGAGAAGCAGAGTTGAAAGCCTCCTTCAGGTCCCCGGGCCGGCGTGGATTCAAGCTAAAAAAAAGCGGACGAGTCACATTAAAAACGAGGACGCGCCTTTTTACGCGCGTAATAAAATGTGTGGTGCTCACTCTCTGCGCCCCCCACCTCACCTCTCAGCCTCCAGAGGCACCCAGCCATGGTTTGGGTTGTTTGCAAAGCTTCCCCTGCTGAAAGGTCGCTTGAGCTCATCGGGCTGCAGGAAAAACTTCTTGGACACCTCCATGACGCGCTCCACCTGTCCAAAAAAAAAAACAAAGACGCACCAAAGGAGAGAGGACGCACTCGGTCTTTACGCACCTTTCAACTTATTATTTTTTTAACTTTCTTGCTTCATGCCCTCTCCTCACCTCCTCCCGAGTGATGCCGGTGTTGGTCAGAAAGACAAACCCCACATCTACAAAAGCGCTCCTCAGCTCCTGGCTCAAGTTGTGCGTCGGCTCGTCGGCATCTTTCCTGTCGAGGCTGTGCGCGCCGAAGTCCACCACGGGGATGCTCATGCTTTAAAAACACAGAGGAGACTGTGTGACTGAAGCGCAGACATGAAGACTTCTGTTTTTTTTGTTTTTTTCGCAATCGGGGGGCGTGGCTCCATTCTGCCACCACGTGGTTCCGCCCGACCAATAGGAAAGGAGCTGGCCTTCGATACAAAGTTACGCAACGGTCGCCACCTTTGGATGATGTTCGCCAGGTGATGTGGAGGTGGCAGGTGGCGATCAGGGGAGTGTTTTTTTTATTTTCAGCCACCTCATATCTCCACGTTAGACCTGCTCAGCTCTTCTTCTTCTTCTTCTTCTTCTTCT
>JAOXYL010000090.1:5737562-5749893 GCA_028564955.1 Terapon puta | reverse complement strand
TATCTCTGCTCCTTGCAGGATATGTGATGGGGTCCAGTTTGGAGCAGGAATCCGATTCCTTTGAAGCTCCACGTGTCTTGGATCTGGAGCTTCTGAATGTGTAAACAGTAATTTTATGCCAGGAATAATTGACTGGAAGGGGAATTGCTTGTACAGAATCATTGTGACTAATTAGTTCAATAAAAGTATTCACACTGACTGTTTCTTGCTATCTTAAATCAAATACTAAAGTCGCCTTTATCAGATTTGTATAAAAACAATATGTCTTGAATCTGTCAGAGTTCAAAAATATCAGTGAACTGTTTAGTGCTTAAAGAATGAGGCTCTGAATTCAAAGAACGGTCTTACACATATTAAAAAAAATCTTGTTGTTGTTTAAAGATTATGAAGTTCTTTTATGAGACCAGAATTTCTATTACTAAATGAATGACCGTGAAAGTAGTTAAAGTAATTCATCCAAGAGAATTTCAGATCACCCCAGTATTATTAGTAGGTGTCTGGTTTTTAAAGTTAATTTCATACCACTCAGATGGGACACATTATAATTTTGTAACATGTATAATATACAATTATACATTTTACAAAATTATAATTACTTGTCTTGTTTTTGCTTTAACAACAGTGAAACTTACAGTGACAAATCAAAGGACAAACATGAATAAATTATCAAATTAAGGCCCAGTTGAGTCCAATTTTTATATTAAGATGTAAAGAGGAAAAGATCTAAATGACTTTGACAGACGGTTTATTGTTGGGACATGGATGACAGGAGCACAAAGAGTTCGACTGGTGCATCAATAGGAAAAGTGACATTTGCATCATGCTATTAGATAAGCATGATGCAAATGCTAGGAGATTTGGTAATATAATGATTCGTCCATTCGTATAATATTCATTGATTTCCTTGTCATTACATTTATTTAAATCAAACAGGTATAAAGCTCTCACTCTAACAATAAACTACATATCCCGCCAACATAAAGGTGGGGAGGTCACTGCGCACTGGCTACTGCGCACAGTCCGAATGTCACATGCGTCGCGCTGACTAAATGTGCGCATGCGCCACGCTCATTGTTCCGTAGCATATTAGCTAGCACACCGGAGTCGCGCTGTGGTGTGTATTCGTAGTGTGTGTCTGTGTGTGTGTCCATTCACGGGTTTCTGGAAATTTCACCAACCCAGTCCCTTTGTGAGGAGCATATTTGACGGTAATACGGCGTCCTGTGTGCTGCAGGCCGCTGGAAACGGAGCAAAATCTGCCCGAGGGGTTTGTTCTAGTGTGTTTTTATCCGGGGTGTTGTGTGAGAGCGGTAGGCGGCAGGACGCACGCTGATGGCGGTCACTATCGAGGATCTCTATCGAAACTACGGGGTCCTTGCTGATGCCAAGGACAACCTCAGTCAGGTTAGTTGAAGAGCTTTTTAAAAAACCCATTCGTTTTCTTTTACTCGTATTTCAGTGAGCTCTTGAAGTTACATAACGCCGTTGTTGTGTGTACGCTAGCTGTGGCTAACCGAGTGAGTGCTAATGGAGGCCATTAATCACACAGCGACACCGACGATCTCATTCAGGATCACGTTTTTCTGGACGTTTATGGGCACTTTATGAAAGTTTGTTTCATGTATACATATGTAGGGGAAACGTGACTTTACCTCAGATCTTACTCTTGATTTACAGCAGGAGTTAAGGAGGAGTTTACGATTCAGGAGAGAACTGGTCTCACCGAACACCATTCAGAAAACAAACATTTTAATAATTGTTTGCTTATTGTCTCGCTTTGAGACTAAAGAGCGCATGCATTCAGACTTTTTATAAATCGCCTTTATGATTAAATTATATCGGCATACATCAAATACATTATTGCGACTAAATCGCCGCGCATTCCATTCATTGTGGTGTTAAACCGCGGTAAGCCAGTTTATTACATCTCAATATCGCCGCTATAGCGCTCATTCAAGGTCACGTTTTTTTCTGGACGTTTACAGGCACTTAATGTCCGTTTCAGATGAGTGGTACGGATTTACTTCACCTTAAATTTGATTTTTCATTTGTACCTCAATTGCATGTGGGTATGAGAAAAGGAGCTGGTCGCGGCGAACTCCTCCCAGAAAACAAATATTTTAAGAGCTGCTTGCTCTTTTTTGCGTACAGTTCAAGCAAAGCACAAATTCAAACTTTTACAACTTTTACGTAATGATGTAGTTAATTCGGCATTCTTGCGATCTTCAATGCACTATGAAATATTGTTAAGTGTCCTTTGCATGCTGTCTTTTTGTTCTGCAGCACAAGGATGCATACCAAGTCATCCTTGATGGCGTGAAGGGTGGCCCGAAGGAGAAGCGCCTGGCAGCACAGTTCATTCCCAAGTTCTTCAGCAGCTTTCCAGAACTGGCCGATGCCGCCATCAACGCTCAGCTTGATCTCTGTGAAGACGAGGATGTGTCGGTGAGTATGAAAGGGCACTTGTTGGGTTTACATTTTTTGTTTTGTTTTCCAAGGTTGACATGGAGTTTCCTCAATTGACTGTACATGCGTTGTTCCTTTTTCATTCCACCATAACAGTGCTCTCTCTGTGCGTCTGTGTGTGTGCGTACCTGTCTTTGTTCAGATTCGACGACAGGCCATCAAGGAGCTCCCGCGGTTCGCAACTGGCGAGAACATCCTCAGGGTCGCAGATATTCTCACGCAGCTCCTTCAAACAGGTATTGATCACTGACAACATTTCTATGTCCATTCAGCCTGACTGGAGTAAATGCACATTGTTCACCTCAGCCATAGTATATGTTGCATTGTGAATATCATAATTTGTTTTCTAGTTAGTATAATTCTTTGCTTGTCAGCCATTTGTTGTGATTCTGTGCAAATATATATTTAAAAAAACGTATTCAAGTATTTGTCACTGTGTTTTCAGATGACACAGCAGAGTTCAACCAAGTGAACGCAGCACTTATTTCTATCTTCAAGATAGATGCAAAGGGTAAGTGTTGAGCCAAATAATCCTCGGGTATGTTCGACCTTTGGTTCTGTAAACATGTTTCTTCTTCTTCTCTTCCTCCTTGAGATGCTTGTCCCAGAGTGAGACTTTTTTCTGTCCATAGGACATTTATTATAAAGATGTGCAGGTGAATTCACCCCACTAACATTGTATTTTCATACTGTTTTGTTTTTGACTTAACAAGCAGTCGGTTTGCTGTTTATGACTGGTCGTAATGAGTTTGTTGACACGGTCTGGTCTACTGCTGTCTTTTGTCACTCAGGTACTCTCGGCGGACTCTTCTCTCAGATCCTGCAGGGAGAGGACATCGTGCGGGAAAGGGCCATCAAGTTTCTGTCAGCCAAACTGAAGACCCTGCCTGAGGACGTCATGACAAAGGAGGTGGAGGATTACGTCTTTGCAGAGACAAAGAAGGTCAGTCTTTAGTTTAGAATTGATTGACGATCTTTGATAAAAGGTGTGTGTGTGTGTGTGTGTGTTGATACTGCCATTAGCTAGACCTGGTAATGTCTGTAATGTTGTCATGTGAAAGAACCTGTTCCAAAAGCTGCCTTTGTTTTGTAAATGATTGAAAGTGACGTGTGACTAAGAATCTATCAGCTACTCTGAGTATAATCTGTCTGATGTAAAGATCATGGGATGAGACCATGTTTTAAAGCTTTTTGCCCCAAGTGTTACTTTCATGGATTATTTCCCCTTTGGAATGGAAATGAATTGTGTGGGTTTCATATTGACACTTTTGTTAGAGTTCAAACAGTGATGTGGTTTCTGGTCCCTGCTGCCTCCTCAGGTCCTGGAGGATGTGACGGGGGAAGAGTTTGTGCTGTTGATGCGCGTCGTGTCGGGCCTGCGGGTGCTGCAGACGGTGAACGGGCGGCAGCAGCTGGTGGAGCTTGTGGTGGAGCAGGCGTTCCTGGAGCAGGCCCTCAACCCAGCTGACCCAGACACTGTCGACCGCCTGCTGCAGTGCACACGCCAGGCCTTGCCCCTGTTCTCTGTGAGTACAACTGACGTCTCAACATGTCATTGAAGCTGCTCTTGAGCTGTTCCTTTTATTACGTTTCTGTTTTAGTTTGCATTCCTGTTTTTAATCCAGTGTTTTAGTCCCAGATGAGGTGGAAATGTATCTGAATGTTGAGCATTTACTGTTGTTTTGTATTACAAACTGAAATTACATTTCCAAATAAGTGAATACTGCTGCAAACATGATGTGTCAAAACATTTGTTAGGATCTCCAAATTTACATTTTTATAATCTCACAGTTCAGTTAAGTTCACTAACCACAAAATCTTAAAGCTGTCTTTTAGTCAGTTGTAGAAATATTCAGTTTTCTGTTTTTACAGAAGAACAATTAATCACTTGTCAGTAGTTGCTGATTAATTTTCTGTCACTCAGCTAACAGATATCGACATGACAGTATATGCTCTTTGTTTTTACAAACATATATAATACAATTGCATGTGTGTGTGACTAATTATTTTCTGTAAATAAAGTGTGAATCAGTCATATTTTTCTTCTGTCTTGTAGAAAAATGTGCATTCCACACGTTTCGTAACCTACTTCTGTGAACACGTCCTGCCCAACCTCAGCACTCTGACAAGTCCTGTGGCTGAGCTGGACATTCAGTTGGAGGTGAGTAGTTCCTGATCTGATGTGAAGTGGTCACGAAATAGACAGAAACGTTTACCACGGAGGGTCCTGTTGAGTTACATAGAATATCTTTTTAAAGAAGTGAAGTAGATGGACCAACACTCTCAGTCTGGATTTAATCAGCCTGAATCAGCACCTCCGCTCCTGAGAGGGGCCTGACGAATGCGGCCTCTGGTGTGAGGTCGATACTCCCAACGTCTGACATTTGGGGAGCGGCGGTAGTAGTAAACAAAGTCAGCGTGGCAGCCACCTGTCAGAGGTGTCAGCCAACTGCATGTCGTTAATGGGTCATTAGTCTGCACCACGCAACACTCTTTCTCATTAGCAATGCACATTACTCTGTGTGAGGAGATCTGCTAAGCTGTGTGTGTGTGTTTGTTTTTTTTTTTGTGTGTGTATGTGTAGGTGCTGAAGCTGCTGGCTGAGATGAGTCCGTTCTGCGGAGACATGGAGAAGCTGGAGGCCAACCTCAACATGCTGTTTACCAAGCTGCTGGTGAGAACGGAGTGTCCTGTCGCGGTCAGACGTGGAGGAATACAAGTGGAAATATGCTTCCAAACCAAAATACACGCTGGCAGTTTTCCTCCTGATACTCTGAGATTTTGCGACTCGAGAGGATTTCTTTGCTTAACATTCATGTCTTTGACAAACTGAGGATTAATTAATTAATTTTTTTTTTCAACAACTGCTGTTCAGACTTGTTAAATTCAGAGGAGAAATTACGTGCTCATCCATAAAATACATAGGAATACAATAGGAATGATTTATGAAATTTGTCCTGATTGTTCCCGTGTGGGTCCAACATTACTGGTTTTATTAAAAGCTACATTAAACACCATTAGTATTAAAAACAAACCCTCATTATCTAAACTTTATAACTCTGAATTATGATCATGAAAAAGTTTCTAGTCATGATTTGTAATGGGTGTTTTTTTTTTTTTCTCTGTCTGGATGTAGGAGTTCATGCCTCTGCCGCCGGAGGAGGTGGAGAACGGAGAGAACTCGGCGAACGAGGAGCCCAAACTGCAGTTCAGCTACGTTGAGTGTCTCCTCTTCGCCTTCCACCAGCTGGGCAAGAAGCTGCCGGACTTCCTCCTTGACAAAGTGGACGCAGAACGCCTCAAAGACTTCAAGATCAGGTGGGAGAGCGACACGTTTAAAAGTCATACCAGTTTTGGGGTGTGGCTTCACTTTGCAGAAAACCTCACCTCGGTTTTGTCGGGCACATTTCACACGGACTAAATGCACTTTGTCGCTACAGGTTACAGTATTTCGCCAGAGGCCTGCAGGTTTACATCAGACAGCTGCGAGTAGCACTGCAAGGCAAAACTGGAGACGCTCTGAAGACAGAAGAGGTAACAACCACTGTTTATGCTGGGTCGCTTAGTCTAATACGATAAAGCATGCAACAAATAAAAATGCAAACTGAGCAGTGTGTTATTTAGCTTTCTTACACTTTTTTTCCTGTAAAGTATCTTCAGGACTAACTCTTTTTTTGTGTATAATCAGAACAAGATCAAAGTGGTGGCCCTCAAGATCACAAACAACATTAACGTCCTCATCAAGGTGAGTTTTTGGCCACACGCACACAGAGTGACCAGAAAAATAAGAGCGCCTGTGGGATGTAATGCAGCGCAGCACAATGAACCCACATTTAAAACATTTCTTCAGATCTACAGTTTTTATTCAGAGCTGCGACTGAATTGCATTCTGAAAAGTGTGAATTGTTTTTATGGTTAGTTTTCAGGCTGTGCAGTAGTATGTTAAAAGCTTCTTTTTTTTTTTTTTTTTTTTTCACATCATCTACACGTCAACAGGCAGAAACACCTCAGTAATAATACAGTCCACTCCAGCAACACAGAAGTAAACACAGCACCTTGCTATGAACAACAATTTTCACATTTTTAAGGAAAGAATCTGTTAAAAGGACTGTTGCATTTTAATGAAAATGGTTTGTTTTTCTCTCCATTGTAATGAACTACCACTTTAAAAAACTTTTTTTTACATTTAATCTTCGATCCAGGATCTCTTCCACAACCCTCCATCATTCAAGAGCACAGTCACTCTGTCCTGGAAACCGGTCCAGAAGACGGAGGCAGCGGCGTAAGTCTGGTCACACTTGTCGCCAAAGTTGTGTCTAGTTAGAGACGATGGAAAAACACCTTTTCATTTTCACAGTTAAAATACAAACACAAAGCGTCCTGATGGCCTTTTTGATGGTCACTGACTTCTCTTTTGTGTTTGCAGGCCCAAGCGTCCGTCGGGTGAAGAGATGGGATCCGGTGGCAGCACAAAAAAACAGATCTCTCCTCAGCCCCGGAGGGACGCGCGGCAAATCTACAACCCCCCCAGCGGCAAGTACAGCGCCACCATTGGCAATTTTACTTATGGTGAGGAACACTCGGTGGCACTTTTCTTCTGTCTGTTTGTTTTCTCCTACAAGGGGTCTAATGGTCCACAAAGGTCAGAGTTTGGAGGGGTTTCAGTGCAACAGGGAAAACAAACATGTAGAAAACGATGTCTATCTCATCTTTACATTTTCAAGAAGAGTTGCCCATTGGTTGTAATTTTTACTGTTAAGTTAAGACACTCACATACTGATATGTCGGCAAAGAAAATGTGACTGTAGGAACCTGACCAGTTAATTCAATGTTTGCCAACAAGTACCAATATATTGAGGTACAGAAATGCCAAAGAGAAGTTTGAGCTCATTTAGAAACAGTTTTACAAATTCTGTCCACCAGGGGGCAGACAAGGTTTTTTTTTTTTTTTTTCAATTTTATACTAACCTGCTCAGTACAAAACCTTTAAACAAACACATTTTAAATGATTATGAATTGTTTGTCTTTTTGTTTTTTTGTTTTTTTTTTCTTAAAGGCTCATGTACTGTAAATATTCTCAGAAGTTCCATATTGGTCAGACTATAATATATATGACCTGACTGAAGTGTGTGTGTGTTTTGTCAACTGCAGAGCAGCGTGGTGGGTTCAGGGGCGGCCGAGGACGAGGCTTCGGAGCAAGAGGCAACAGGAGCCGAGGACGAATCTACTGAGAATCACACACGCACACGCACACACACACACATACACACACAGTACATATTGCTCATTGAACTGCATCACATCAAGATCTTTTCCGCACCAAGATGGACTATTTGTCACCTACTTTTTTTTTTTTATTGACTGGTCTCCACATCTTTTTCACTTTCCAACTAGCACATCCAGATTTCTGTTTTTTTTTTTTTTTTGGAGGGGGAAGAGGTTGGTTTCCTGTTTTCAGAACATCACCGGGCTCAGGCATTAAAACATTGACTCCCTGTGTTCCTCTTGGCCAAGGCGATAGATGAAGTAAATCTAAATGTTTTGTTTTTCCTTCATTTTTTAAAAAAAAGATATTATTCTGTGTATTTTTGTGGAACAAAAGACTGCCAAGTTGTAACTCATTATTTTTGTCCGACTGTTGTAGGAAAAGAAAGATCCTCTTGTTTGGAACATGTTGATGAATGCATTTCTTTCTACCTTTTTATTTAATCTTGTTCTTTTCCCTTTTTTTTTTTATTAGAGCTTAAGTTGAATTGGCTGACTATGCTACTTTGTATGAATCAATGATGTTGTTTCATTGGATTTTTATCATAAACTTGTATGGAAGTATGAACTTTTGCCTCTTTACTTATTTACGAAGGAATTTGCAGTGGTTACGTTGCAGACTGTTTTGAGATCAGGATGAAACTGGGTTTCAGGTGTCTTTTTTTTTTTTTTTTTTTTTCCTCCATTCAAAACTTGACTTGCATGTTCAAAACCTTTTCCCCAACTTGCCTTTTTCCTCTTATTCTGTCCTCCCACGATTCAATCCCTCTCCCTCCTGCTCATTCATCCTTTTTCTCCTCTTCGTCTCGTCCTCGTCTTTCCTTTTTCCTCCTCTTCTTTCTCTCTGCACTCACCTATATCTGTACTAAAGCAGAGTGAACGGAGGGGAAGAACTCACACAAACATAAACGTGCCTTCTTGGCTGTCTACATGTCTACATCAACACACCCCCCCCCTCCCTTCCCTCAGTCCAGTAAGTGTGTGTGTGTGTGTGTATGTATGCGTGCGGGTTGGGGGGTGGGTGTGTTAGCTTTGAAGTAGAAAAGGGTAGAATCCGGCTCTCAATAATTGAAGGGGCTATAAATAGTCACTGCCATGTTTAGAACACACTTTATTTTACACACCCTGGTGTTGGTGGGGGGGGGGGGTGGTGGTGGTGGCGGTGGCTCTGCCTGCTTTGTGCACGTTCAGTCATGCGCACCTACCACTCCATTCATTTCCCTTAAAGTAAAGCGAACTTCAGCCTAATACCTCAACATTCATCTAAACCAGTGTTATTCATGAACAGCTCTGTGCAACTCTCAAAGTGTCTCTGAAGCTTAATCAAAAACCACAGTTTAAAAAAAGAAAATACAAAACCTTGACTCGTAAGCTCTTTTATAGCTGGCTTGGCTTATTGGTTCTTATCTCATTTCAAGCTTTGAAAGGTAAATGTTTCCATATAAATTAAAATATCAGACGTGAGAGGTGAAAAAACTCAACTCCTGAATCTAAATTTGAATGAATCTAAATTTCTACCGTCCTAAAATCATCATATAACCCTGGTCTAAACCTAGTTATCATCCTGAAGTAACGTGATTTGTATTTTTAACCCCTGTGCCTTAGATTAGTCTGACTCTGATGCTTGCTTCAAAGCCAAATCTTAAAATGTACACTGAAAAAAAAAAAAGACGAAAACGAGAAATACATTCACATGCACACCACACAGGTCCAAAACTGGTTCTCACAAATATAGAAACACACACACACACACACACAGCCCTCAGTGGGGGCTTCAGGTCTGCATGTGAAGACACGTGTGTGCTGGTGTGTGTAGGTGGATACTCTGGAGGAGGAGGAGGAGGGGCGCTTAGACCAAATTTTCTGAATTGACTGTGGCAGAAAGGCAGCTGTGAATAGTTTTAGCTCGACAAAACCTTTAAACTGTTAATGCAAGAGCTGGAGGCTAATAAAAAGAATAGAAAACACAAATGCAGAATAATACCATCAATCCTGCAGAAATCGTTTCATTTGAAGACATCGGCTCGGTCATGATGCAGAATTTATGTATGTGAGTAGGTATGTGCATGCCTTAACTTAACTTTCCATGAAACATGAAGCACAGTGCTGCATATGAAATACAGAAAAAGCTATTTAAATAGGACAGCTGTTCCTTAGTAGATCATCAAACATGGGATGTGCAAAAGAAACTAAACTCCCAAATCATATAAATGTCTCAGAAATAAACATTTTGTGCGCAATGTCTGATGCATTTATTGCAGAAAATGAAGGCTTGAAATAAAAAAAAAAAAGACGAAGAAGAAGAGATGCTCTGAAAAGCTCCTAGATTCTTCTTCTCCTGTCTTGGCAGAGTCTCCCCTCTAGAGGGCGAGCCAGACCAGGGTTTTCCTCGCAGAGCAACCGGATCTATTTTTATCCCCAAACCCAACGAGTCACCTGAAGCTTTCATGATGTCTTTTTGTCTCTCTCTTTGTGTTTGTGCCCGGGTTCAGGAGGAACACTGCGATCCGGGCGAGCAGCGCAGAGAAAAGGAAAGAAATAACACAACCCCTCCTCCACCCCCCTTCATTTTCTGTCTTTTCATGACCCAGGATGAACATGTTTTTAGTGATTTAGGACCCTGCTGTGTTTGTCTATTACTGCTCCACAATGCTGTGCACAATAATCACATTAAGTTGCCTTTTCTATGCACTATTTGTGTGTTTGCAGTCAGAACATGCAGTGAGCCGAGGCTTATGATTTGCAACTTCTTTACAATATACCGCTTTCCTCTCTTTTTGCCCCCCCACCCCCCCGCAGAGTTGCAGCCTTGGTGGTGTATCCCTGCAGAGATACTGTACATCCTTTGGCACAGGCGTCGTGGTGCGTTTAAGTTCTCGCCTTTCAGTTCCCTTTGCAGGACGAGAGGGGGCGCTGTGCAACCAAGATAAACCCCCTCCTCATTGATCGTGACCAGGTATTTCCCAAACCAGCCAGTCAGTCACTCAGCCAGCCAGCCAGCCAGCCAAAGCCTGGCACATGCGCTTGCACACACACACACACACAGTGGAGCTGAAAATAATCAAGTGGTGGAGGAGGAGTGGGCGGCAGCAGCGGGGAGAGGAAGCGAAGACGACCCTCGGAGAGAGAAAGAGAGAAGGAAGGAGCGGCTGTGCGAGTCCATGTGAGAGTAGAAGTGAAGGTAAATCAATAGTCCTGAAGCACTCTGTGGAACTCAACGGGTTTCCTCACTTTATCACCAAGCGTTGGGGTGAAGGGGGGCTTTTGGTGTTCATGATAAAACACGGCCTTCATACTGTACCACGACAGACCCGAGACCAAACCTACACTCAGTTGCCATGGACGGATATCTGTATTCCCAAAAGTCACTTGAGTTTAATGTCCTAAATTTCACTTGTCATGTTTTTTTCTTGCCTCTGTTGTCATGATTATGTCTCAGAAATGAGTTTAACGTCTCCGGAGGTCAAGATACTCAGGCTGCATGTGTGGATTGCTCATTGGATGGTTCATTTGTCAGCCTCGCACTGCTGCTGTTGCTGTCGTTGTGTGCAGCTATTTTTTGATGAGGAAAAACAAGACAGACCCAACCACATAAATCCAACTTTGGATGATGCAGATGAAACAGATGATGTGACTTTGGCTCACAAGCCCATTGGGTCATTTCACTCCAAACAAACATGGAAGGTGTTTTTATGGCAGTTCGGAAACCTCCTGTTTTCATGTCGTCGATGTTTGCAGCTGCAGCGTTAGACACCATGCTGTGTTATCACAAATGTGACCTTGAGTTCCTGTTCATAGCCCACTCCCTTTTTACGCCGCGGCTTGTGACGCAGACTGCGAATGTTTCTCCAACTTTGCAGGCTTTAATGTCGCTCTCACTTCACGTCTTTACAGCCAAGGGCCTGCAGTGAAGAGCACAAGCCCGACCGGCCGCAAACTGCAGGCAAACGAGTCACCACCAAGTGAGCTCTCCACATCTTGATGTGATAATTCAGTTATTTTCACATCATATGCGGTTCACATTAACAGGCCTGGTCTTTATGTGTAGACGGAAGAGGGCACACTTTCATACTCTTTTTATTGACTGATCGTCCTCTGTGACAGTTAACTAGATATCTTTATGTGTGGCCCAAACCAGATATTTGAGGACATCACATTGGGCTCATAACAATTTTCTTCCACCATTGTTTGAGTTTTATGTACCAAACAGTTGATATTAATCAATAATTTATATAATTGGTAGTTGCAGACCCGTCCTTAACTGAGATAGAAACTAAGAATGGATCAGACTCACTCCATGTTATATTCTGGTCTTCTTTTTTGAGGAGAGGAGAAGTCGCTGTTTATTGAGTCAGCATTTTCTTATTAGATGATGCAAAAGTGCAGTACCACGCGTAAAGACAAATGCGCTGAGGGCCACAGTTGTCTTTTCTGAGCTTCTCGTGAATTCAGCTGTACGTCGGGCATCCACCTACCCAACGTTTTAACACCAGTGTCCAGGAAAAGAGGTTTGAAGAAGGGGAAGAAGAACAGCTTCAGAGAAATCTGACTGAACCTCTGTGTTTGTGTGTGTGTGTGTGTGTGTGTGTGTGTGTGTGTG
>JAOXYL010000090.1:5651833-5667461 GCA_028564955.1 Terapon puta | reverse complement strand
CTCTCTCTCTCTCTCTCTCTCTCTCTCTCTCTCTCTCTCTCTCTCTCTCTCTCTCTCTCTCTCTCTCTCTCTGCCCCTGCTGGTCTCTCCCTCTTACTTTTATTCTTTTCTTTTTTTTTTTTTTTAAATAAAAACACTTTCACTTCTTTCCCAGTCAACTTGTTCCTCCTTCATCAGTTCTGTCATTGTTTGTGTGTCACTGTTGATGTTGGCTAAGCTTGTGGTGTTGTTGTTCTTTTCAGATGACCCGTCTGGTGCTCCCGAGAATGGCTGAGAGGTGAGTTGAATGATTGGCTTCCATGTTTTGCGACATGACTGCAGTCAAATATTGGCGTCGCGAAAGAGGGATTGTGGCCTAAGAGCTGCACAAGGAATCTCAAAATGAGACAAAAACCTTTTTTTGTTTGCTTTTCTAAGAATAGTGTTGGGGAGATCACACTTTATAAAGGTGACTCTCATCGCGAAGGGGAACGAAAATCCTCACAAAGCCCTTTCCATCACTGCATCTCTCTTTTCCTCTCCTCCTTTGTTCGCAATGCTGACAAGCTTTCAATTCACACAAAGTGCTCTTCCCACCCGATTGGCTTCTCTGTTCCCATGTGACTCCTGCCAGCCAATGGCAGCACAGGCACATTTGGTGCCGTGTGAGGCTGGAGCGTCGCTCCACTACATCACTGCAGCAACAGGCTGCCATGGCAACACACACATGGCCACTACCACACTGTTTTAGTGTGTGTGTGTGTGTGTGTGTGTAACATCACTTTGTGTGTATTTGTCAGTGTGCTAAATGTGTATAGACACAGGGTTTCTACTGGCCTGTAAAACCATTGAAAGTTTGTGGATTTGAAGGAAGAACAAGGATAAAATTATTATTAAATTATTGAAATTATTTGACAGAAATGAACAGTGAATGCACAGTGTGTGATTCTGGCCAGTTCCATGCCATTAAATATGACTGTTACGAGTCTTGGAATCTAATTAATGCATTGAAAACTATGATAAGATGGCATTTGGTTTGCAACAATCACATTCCCAACTGACCTCTTGTCCTAAATCCATTTATGTTTCTCTCAGGTCCAAAGGTGTTATCCTCAACATCTCCTCTGCCAGCGGCATGTACCCGGTCCCTCTGCTGACTGTCTATTCTGCCACCAAGGTATGTACGACATATGTTCTTGTCTGTCACTTATAAGCAGGCTAGAGTTTTCTCTGTACTGAAGTCTTTCATAATATTGCTCCATATCTTCTAGTGTCAACAAGCCAACCTGTTTGAAGGTTGTAATAACAGCAACATGTTACAGACTATTGAGTTTAAATTGACCATCTCTTATCCTTTTCTGTGTGCAGGCCTTTGTGGATTTCTTCTCTCGTGGCCTTCAGGAGGAGTACAGGCGTCAGGGCATCATCATTCAGGTGAGTTGGGGCTTGCCTCATTAATCCCATTCCTCCACCCATTAAAGTTTTTTTTTTTTTTTTTTTTTTCTTTTTTTCTTTTTTCTTACCCAAGGATATGTTGTCAACTCTGAGGACACCTGAAGTTTTTCAGCTGTTTTTCGAGCCAGACTAGTTCAGGAAAGAGTAAAATATGCAACAACATTGTTTAGAAGCTCAACCTATCCTTCTGTAGACTCCGGCCTCAGTGATGGTGCATTGGTTTACTACCTATTATCCCAAAACCAGCTGGAAATATAGACAGCAATTTCTTGTAGGCCCATTCCTTCTTTCATCTAAGTGTATGTGACTGTTACCATTATTTTTCTTTAATAGAAATTAGTGCTTTAGATTCTGTCACAAAGTACAGCAGATGAGAGATGCATTCCCTCAAATTTAACCCAGAAGAAACTGCAATGTCCACCTTGGAGTTGTCAGCCAGTCTTGAAGGACAATGTAATGAAAATACATTCATGAATGATGCCTTTGATATGTATTTTACAGCAGAGGCATTTCTTAAAATGTGTTGTTCCACATAAAGCATGTTTGTTCTGTTTTTAGCACCTTCTGTTGTGTTCACTCATGTGCCATCTTGTGGTTGCAGTGTGCACAGCAGCTTCACCTCAGTAAACCCGAAGTCTATTTTAACCTGAAAATTGCAGTCATTAGACCACAGCAAAGCTTTTCTGTGTTAGTTTAAGTGCATCATACAGTGCAACCAGTCTCACAGGAAGACACATAATAGAGAGGAGAATTCATGGTAACCTGAGGAAAAACAAGGAATTTGTTTTATTAAACAAAACATGTTTTTAAAGGATGCTTTTTAGAAAATGTATAGTTTTTTTTGTTGTTTTTTTTGTTTTTGTTTTCCAGCTAATCTCACATGTCCTTCATCTTTCTGCAGAGCGTGCTGCCCTTCTTCGTGGCCACTAAAATGACTCGCATCAGGAAGCCCACCCTGGACAAGCCCACCCCAGAGCGCTATGTGGCAGCTGAGCTCAGCACTGTGGGTCTGCAGAGCCAGACCAATGGCTATTTTCCCCACGCTGTCATGGTAAGAAGTTAAAACAAAATGCTGAACATCTTCAGGAATGCATTAAGTTAAATTAAACTTCAGTGTTGCTCTTTGGTCACTTTTAAGTCTGACAATCCTCTATCATAACTATTAGTATTCCAAGCTCTCTAGATCTTCCGAGCTCCATTGTGTCTTTTGTCTCACAATTTATCGGAAACTCTGGATGATATGATAAAATAATGGAATTGTGAATATTCTCTGCATTTTGACCTATGATTTGCTTAAGCAGTGTTTATGGTGCTAACAAATGTGTATGGGATATGTGTGTGCGTGACATTTTTAAGATGTTTTTAGAAAAGATTTTTTGCCAAATCATTTTATTTTTGCATATTAATGTTTGGCGTTTCTTTCCTTGCAGGGTTGGGTGACCACCAAGCTGGTGCCAAGCAGCATCGTGATCTTCCTGGGAGCCAGAATGAACCGTCTGCAACGTACCGGATACCTGCAGAGGAGGAAGCTGCGGGAGCAGAAGAACGGAGCAAGTTTGAAGAGTGAATAGAAAGATGGATGTTGAATCCACAGTTGGCCACTCTGTTCTGACCTGGTGCAGCATTTATGGAAACGAGAGATCATGTTTGTATCTGTGCAATTAGTCCCACAGTTGCCTGAGATTTCACCTTTTTGTGCCTTTTAGTAAACATGCACATGAAAGCATGTGTGTGACTGTGTGTTAGGAATTGCAACATCGGGCCTGATGTGAATTTTTCTTTTTTGTTTTTTGTAATCTCCAAAGAAGGCAGGAGTTGAAATGATAAAATGTTGCTCCTGGCAAAGGACATTCATACTTTTTTGTCACTGACACTGATGGTGGAAACAAATTAAACCAAAACGAGTAATTTGTTAACCCTGCTGTTATAAGCAGTGAAAGCTGGTGATGGGCATTTGTTTTAAATATATATAAATGTATAATTATTTATTTCATTTGTGAACACTTGAGCCAATCTCAGACCTTTACAACAGTTAACAAATCATTGAGCTATTTAAAGATACCAAGTTCTGCTTATTGTTTTATCCAGTTAACTTACATTGCTGAACTGTTACCACCATGCATTGGCTCTTTCTTCTTTTTTTCTGTAATATTGTGTTTAGTGAATATTTAACATGATACTTTGTGGTGGGTTGTTGTTGCACCAATGTACCACTTGACAATCATTATGATTTACCGTTTCACTCAGTACAAGTGCCTTTTCCACTAATCCTAATGCCTAACACAGCCAGATTCAATGAGTGGGTATTGATTTCTTCAGAATGTATGGATGTAATTCAACTGGTGCTAGGCCATGCCTTTTGATCAAAATGTAAACCTTATTACAAACATAAGAAAATGTCTTAACCTCTGCTCATTTAGTTTGACAGGGATGGAGAATATTTTCATATTTCCATCAGTGGTTTCATATTTACTTACAGGCTGGTTCACATACTTCCAAATGTTTGCTACAAAACAATAGAACTGCTCCTCTTTCCACAGTTCATGTATAATTAAATACCCCATATGACTTGGTCTGATCTGCTGTGCCTTAACTAAGCTGCCTTTTGAATGCTTGTCCACTGTCTTTTTAATATGCTTAGAAATTGCATTTTCCTCATGTTAAATGCACTGTTTGCATTTATCCTGCTGGAAGAGTTATGTTTTTTACAGTTTGTTAATAAAAACTCTGGTATATCGCACAGTATTGTGTAATTGTTTTTTCTTCAGATGACTGAATAAAATTACAGCTTGGGGCTTTTACTAAACAACATATGTTGGCTCAGTGGAGCAAAAAAAATCTCAACAGTAGTAGAAATAATACTGGTATTAAAACGGTGTAAAATAACTGTATGAATAACAGCTCTGCACTTTTTTTAAACTTAAATATATATTGTAAATATTAGGATGGCACTGTGGCGTGGTGGTTAGCACTGTTGCCTCACAGCGAGAGGATTCAGTCCCCGGTTGAGACAGGCTCTCTCTGGGTACTCCAGCTGCCTCCCACAATCCAAAAAACATGCAGATTAGGTCAACAGGCAGCTCTTTAAAAAATTGATTGTGTGTCCTTCTATGTCAGCCCTGTGACTGACTGGTGACCTGTCCAGGGTGCATTCCACCTCTCACCAAAGATAGCACGGTTAGGATAAGCAGGTATAGAAGATGAATGAATATGAAAATTAGCAAAAGTACTTTTTATGTATAATAACCCCATTCAGAGAGTTGTCTAATAACCTTTTATATCATACATCAAACTATCCATCCATCCATCCACATCTTATTCATGTTGTGGAGGCAGCAGTCTGAGCAGAGATGCCAAGACTTCCTTCATCCCAGACACTTCCTGCAGCTCTTCTGGGGGGACTCCAAGGCTTTCCCAGAGCAGCTAGGACACATCGTCTCTCCAGTATGTCCTGAGTCTACCCCGGGGTCTCCTCCCGGTGCCACATGCCTGGAACACCTCCCTGGGAAGGCGTCCAGGGGGCATCCGGAGCAGATGCCAAAGCCACCTCAGCTGACTCCTCTCTATGTGAAGCAGCAGCTGCTCGACTCCAAGCTCCTCCCGAGTAACTGAGCTACTCAACCTATCTCTAAGGGACCGCCCAGTCACTCTGCTGAGGAAACTCATTTCAGTCTCTTATATCTGCAATCTTGTCCTCTTTGTCATTACCCAAAGTTCATGACCATAGGTGAGCAAAAGAATGTAGATTTACCGATAAATTGAGAGCTTTGCCTTTCGGCTTCTTCTTCACCACACCGATCTGGCACACTGGCTGCATAACTGTGGACACTGCACCAATCTAACCCTCACCCTAACCCTAACCCTGTCAATCTCACATTCCAGCTTTCCCTCACTCATGACCAAGGCCCTGAGATACTTGAACTCCTTCGTTTGTGGAAAGAATTCTCCACACACCCAGGGAAAGCATATCACCCTTTCCTGGTTGAGAACCATGGTGTCACATTTATTGATTCTCATCCCAGCTGCTTCACACTCAGCTGCACACTACCCCAGTACATGCTGAAGTTGCTGGTATGATAAAACTAACGGGACAACATCATCCACAAAAAACAGAGATGAAATCTTGTCGTTCCCTTGCTGGAATTCCTCCAGCCCCTGGCTGTGCCTAGAAATCCAGGTTCCACAGGTTTGACTTACTGCCAGCAATGTGATCCAAAGCTCCTGCTTGTACAGAGACCAAACAGCCCTTAACGAAAGGCTCCGGACACCATACTCATCCACTCTCTTTACCCGAGTGTCCAAGACATACACCCGAGATCAGATGAAACAACAGCAAAGTTGATCATCGACCTCCGGCCTAGGGTGCCCTGGTGCACTGATGGACACCTTTATGCTCGAACATACATGCTCGGACAAACTGTGACAACACATCAGTCCAATAACAGAATACTGCTCGGGTTCAGATCAGGGAGTCCGTTCCTCCCAATCAGATCCCTCCAGATATCACTGTCATTGTCCACATGAGCATTGAAGTCCCCCAGTAGAACAATGGAGTCCCCAGTTGATGCATTATCAAGTACCCCTTCCAGGGACTCCAAGAAGGCTGAGTGCTGTATACTGCTGTTTGACCTGTAGACACAAGCAAGCGACCTATCCCCAATCTGAAGGCATAGGGAAGCGACACTCTCGTTAACTGGAGTAACTCCAGCACATGGCGGCTGAGCTGGAGAACTATAAGCAAGCCCACACCAGCCCACCGCCGCTCACTCTGGGCAACTCCAGAATAGTGGAGGGTCCAGCCCTTCTCAAGGAGCTCAGTAAAGAAATGGGACATTCTGCACAGTGACTACTTTTACTTTTTGCCCTTTTAAGTACATTATAAAGTTTGTACTTTAGACATAAACTTCAGATTAGATAATTTTTCTTTTACTTAAGTATTTTCATACTGTTGTTTATAGCTTAGTTGTTGTAAATCAGGGTAAATATATTTGGACAATATTAGCCAAAAAACAAACAAACAAACAAAAAAGAAACAAACAAAAAGGAAACAGAGAGACAAAAAATGAAAACCGGACAGGAACCTTTTTTCTCTTCTTAGTTCCGACTCGGATTTATTTTGTCGTAACACACCGAACATGGCTGTCAGTGTCCAGAGGCCCGACTCCCTGTAACATTATACCTTTGCTCTTTACTGCATTGTTGCCTTTAAGCAGCCATTTAGGTAAGTTTTATTTATATCTGATATAACATCAGTCACCCAGGTTAAAATCTGACTTTTTTTAAACATTTAAAAGAAATAATTTTTCGAAAGCTTTAGCACGCGTAGCACAGATGTAACTTCACCAACTGAACAGGTTTGCTAAAAAACATTGTGGCTGAAAGAAATTAAAGTTAGTGCTCGACACTATGTATCTTATTTAAAAATATCAGTAATATACATTGCATGAAAGCAATGAGTGTCAAAATGTAAAAATATCTAAGATTGGCATTAGTGCGTGCAGCTCATAGTATTTTATGGGGGCTTAACAGAGATGGAAGATGTATTCTGATCCTTTGCTGTGGTAAAAGTCCTAATACTGCATTGTAAAAATATTCTGTTACAAGTAAAAGTACTGTATTGATACGTAAAAGGGAGTAAAAGAGAGAGATGACCCATGGATCTATTATATTTAATGATGTATAATGATTTATAATGAATTACGGCTTCCTCTCTCACCCTGCAGATGTGATGTCTGATAAGCGTCAGCGTGCCAGAGTTCAGGGCTCCTGGGCCAAACAGCTGCCAAAACACTCAGGACCAAGAGGTCATTTAAAAGTCCATATGTTTTATTCTTGTATTGGTAGCATGGGACTCCCTCTGCCAGCACATTGCTGACAGAGATTCATTTTTATACTCCCGGATGGTGATGTAAAGTTTTTGTTTGTGTCAGTCTGAAACATATAAACGTACACATTACTGACGCACTATTTTCGCCCTATGTTTCTGCCTGATGTGTATAGAACAGCTTTGAACTCTTACTTTCTACCAGGTGCAGTCCCAACCAACCAACAACCCAAAAATGTCAACCCACCGCCTGTTGCTTGGGGATGTGGGTCACAGAAAACACCTCAGACATTTCAGTTCCAGCAGCCCAACAAGGTAAACAGTAAACTTCATAAAATGTCATTGAATTATTTGTTAATAATTCTAATAAGTCTTCTGTACCCCATTCTTACTCTATCTCTCTTGTTTTTTTTCATTTTAAGCCAGTTAGAGAAATTCCACCAGAGAGGGTCATCGAGTAAGTTACACACATGTTTCTCATAATTTTTTACATTACATCTATTTTAAATGTGTTTCTTCATCTCATCTCATAATGTTGTGGCTGGATGTTTAGTGAAATACCACCCTGACTAACATAAATCATTTTTCAGGCATGCAGGTGATTATGAGATCAGCTTTGGGCCATCAGGAGTATCCAGGTGAGTTCAGTGTTACTCAGAAGGAGGCACAAATGAAATATATTAAACCAAATCAGAGGTGAATAAACAGTGACTTGTGCCAAACCAAACAAACATGGGCAAGAAAATCACAAACCTGTGATTGAGCTTTAAGTCCACTAGATGGCAGTTAAAACCTTATTGAATGTAATGCCCCCCCCCCCCCGCCTCACTCATGTTAGCCAATAGGACACATGTAAGGGAGCCTCACTTTATTTAGCAGTTTTTTTCAACAAACAACATACAAATATACAAAAACAACAACAAAAAAGAGAAAGTGGGGCTTTACATATCTTGTATCTCAGTTTCTCTAAGGGTAGAAAAGATACCTCAACCACTGCAGAAATGACATGGTTGGATTTGATTTCCAATTAAAAAGTGTAAGCCTGCATGCAAGCAGAGAAGCAAATACCAAAGCATTTTTTTGTAATTTTGAGACTATGTAGCCTGGGGGTGATATGCCAAAATTAGCTGTGTGATAGTTAGGTACTATAGTCTGATTTTCGAAAATACATCAAATATCTGTCTCCAGTCAGTGGGTGCATGACCAAAACATGTGCCCTATTGTGGCGGGAACATAGCGGCAGCCAGGGTCTGCACTGGGAAAAAGTTTGGACAATTTATCTCCTGAATAGTGCAGGCGATGGGGCACTTGAATTAAACCATGGCGTATGCACAACAACGAGGAATGAATATGGTCTAGACTACATTTCCAAATATCTTCAGAGAGTTCAACCCCCAAATCCTTTTCCCACGCCATTTTGGTTGTGAGCCTCACTTTTAATATATGCAACCACAATATTTCCATTGGCTTATAATGCCCTGAGCTGATATTTCTTATCAAGGCTAAGCAGACCAAAGTAGCTCTTGACAAGACTCATAGGGCAAAATTTATAAAGTCAGTCTAATATACAGCAGCCACATTTTTGGATTCAGCAGATCTTGGTGGAAGTTTTGCTGTGTGCCTTCTGCATAGCAGTGACGAGACACTGTGGCTTTAGAAGATTTGGAAGCATTCAGAAAACCAATCCATGTGGTGCAGCACAGGCCACGTGAGTTGGAGAAGAGCAATGAGTAATTGCCTATGTTAATTGAGTTGATCTTTTCTAAACAGGTAAGAATGAAACCAAGTAAAACAACCAACAGATAGAACAGTTCTGTAACTTTTGAAACAATCCAATATTCATAACCACTCCATGCTGGGATTGGCCACATGTTAGATCAGAAAAGATCTGGTGTTTGAACTTCTCTTTCTAGCTCTTATTTTTATTAACACCGTGTGCCAATTTTCATATGAACACCTGGGCAACATTATGACTGCATTGTAGGAGATCCTTAAACAATGCTGCATCTCAGCCCTCACTATGAATTTTTTTTTCCACCTTTCAGTCTGTCTGTGGAAAGTAGGTGGAAACAAACTGTGTCTGATTCTACATAAGCCAACCCAAACATGAGCCACTTGCCAAATTGTTTTGGCTTTTTATTTTGTCCGTTTAATCAGACGCTGCGGGAGCCAAACAACTAGCCATTATTCTGAAACAGGATGTTGATGTTTTTAATTCACTCCACTACACCACTGTGCTGCCCCTGTGTACATCCACATTACTTTTCTGTCTGAGCTCTGTTTTGTTTTTCCATCTGTCCAGACTGCGGCTTCTGCCTGGTTTTCTTCCCCCAGAAGAGGCTGACTGGATGTTCAGTAAGCTGTTAGCAGAGCTTCCCTGGTCCCAGAAGACCAACTATAGACAAGGTGGGTACCAAAGGCTTGAAGAATAAGCAGTATGGAAAAGGCAAAATCTGAGCCCATGATGTAAGTTTTAGGGGGGGCAGGGGTTCCCTGCTTCAGTTGCTGTGCTGTTGGGTATGTCTAACATACTTTCTTTACAGCAGCGTTGAACATTTTTATGGTAGATATGAACATTGATAATAAACATATTAAGTTCTAAGAGCATGCCCTTTTCTGCCAAAGCTGCAAAATCCTGTAATTGTGTTATTTTTACACCAGAACATGACTTTTCCGTCATGCAGCTGGATTTTCATCATGATAGGTAATTGATTTGTCAACTTATGCTGGATTTTTTTTATTCAGTTGGGTAGAATTTATCTTTACAAGATAACAAAACTTACCACATTCTCCTTGCACGTGCGTAAGTCGTGCAAGGGCTTTATTTTAAGAGACAATCAGTAGTTTTTCCTTTAAAAGGAAAGAATAACACGCACATTGTACCCAGACAGACTATATTCAGCGAGCCTGTTGAGATGCGGCCAGGCTTTGCCTCAGAATCAGCCTTTCTCTCAGCTGGCTCTCATCCACTTTGTGTGTTACTCTGCGATAGCTCCGTAGCAGACAAACAGCACGATAAAGACAAGTGAGCAAGAGGATTTCACAACAGAGGTGGTTGCAGCAAACCCTGTAATCTCAGTCCATCACTCCTTTGACTTTGTCAACAAAGTCCACGTGACGTTTGGGTGAAAGAGGATGTCGTGGAAAAAGGATGTTAACCCTTCGTCAGACACTCAATTATTCTCTGTTATTTATCTTTACTTGTCTTGTTTTAAAACCCTCTTGACTCACTTTTTCCAACCAACACGCAGAACTCTGATTACAATCCTGTGAATTGGCCACAGGTTTGTTAATCTTTTGCCCCTGATAGCAGTAAGGCATTTGATAGTTGATAAATGACTACACATATTTATAAGTATCAGCTCCAGAGGCTCTGAATAATTCAGCGCCGTAAAAAGCGATGGCTGCACAAGCAGTTTGTTTTGGCTTCACCGTGTTCTCATACAAAAGTGCTGGCCAACATACACTAATGGCAGAGAATTGATTCTTGGAAGAGATCTGGTTGTTCCAAGAAAAAAAAAAAGACCAGCAGAAGAACTGCTAGTTGTTTACCTTACTTTACCTCCTGTTTAAGATTGTGGTGACATAGCAGATCACAGTTGGTGTGTTTTAACACTAGAAAGGAATACATTAGGAAGAAAACCATGTCAGCTCTCTGCCCTAGTTATAGTTGTCATTCAGCAAAAAAAAGAAGCAGCTATGAAAACAGACTGTATCCACTCTCTTTTGAAGTTAAAATTGCCATGACCCAATTACTGATGCAATATAGAGATGGCTATGTGAGCTTTATTCTGTTATGAAAACTGTCCACAGCTGCTGTTCTCTGTGAGGACAAAGATATTTAAAGCCTACAGAGGTTGAGTGTTTGATGCTCATGGAGATCACTTTGTTGGGACTCTGCAACATTCAGAGCCTTTAATGGTTCTCTTTCTAATTCAACTATCGACAAATAACTACAGATGAATTCAGATATTAGCTCTAATGCTGGATTTCAAAGCTCAATACTGTATTACAGACCAAGAATGAGTCGGTGGCAGAGGGTATGAAAAAGCATAAAAAAATGACAATGAATGCTTGGTCAGACATCTGACCAATGTAAATCAGGAAACATTTCCTGATCCCTTACTCTTTAAAATCAATATGTAAAATAGTTTGCCATTTTTTGTTAAATGAAAATAAGACATTAAAACATAATTCTCTTCAGTACAGTAAAATAAAGGTATTGTTGGAGTATCTGTACTAAACAAGGTATTACTTGTTTCACAAAAACAAAACTGGTTAACTGGTGGTTTGACTCATCTAGATGCAGTTACATTAGACTTGGCAACAGATGGATGCTGCAAAATGTCCTATCCATGGTGTGTGTGTGTTTGTGTGTGTTTGTGTGTGATGGTCCAGGTGAGGCATACGAGGAGCCCAGGCTGACGTGCTGGTATGGAGAGTTGCCCTACACGTACGCTCGCTCCACCATGGCAGCTAACAACCAGGTTAGGTGAAATCTTACGTCACATATCATTTTTACATTAGCATTTGAGTTTTTTCTTATTTATTTCTTTTCCGTTGTTTGCTTCTTTAGTTTCGCACATAGGCAATTATTGTTATTATTATTTCTCTCAATGTTAATTTCACATCATCTTTTTCTTTGAATGTTTTCTGCCCCTTGCTTGTTCTGTTGTTGTCTGTTTTGTTTCTCTTTCCCATCCTCTCCTTTTTTGTTTCATTATTTAAATGTTTTCTCCTCAATTACCTGCTAAATTTCTTCATCATTTCTTTTTATGCTCATAGTGGCATCCATTGCTGCTAACCCTTCGCGAGGCAGTGGAGCAGGCGAGCGGACGCAGCTTCAACTCGCTCCTGTGTAACCTGTATCGAGACGGCAAGGACAGCATCGGATGGCACAGCGACGACGAGGCCTCCCTGGGTGCCAAACCCACCATTGCCTCCATCAGCCTGGGTGACACCAGAGTGTTCAGCCTCCGCAAGCAGCCTGCACCGGTAACATGATAACAGTAGAGCATGAAAATTAGTTTACTCCACCCCAATCTTATGTTAGGACGGGATACGATACTTGAAATATGTTGCTTATTAGGTCTATTATGGTGCTGAACACTGAATGTCTTGGCATCAGTTGTCTTACGTTGATTGTCAATAAAAAAAAAAAACAACTTTACAGTTTAAAGTTTAATTATTTTTCTGTAGCTTTTGCCTCCCTCCTTAAATCCAACCCTTCCTTCTCCTGTATTCGTTAAAATGGTCTTTGAGTTGGCCTTTTAAACCTGCAGACACACTATCTGGCCTTTTCCTGTTAGTTTGGTGGTAATACTTGGCTCTCAGTCAAGGGAACCATCTCCTGCTTCCATTGCACGCTACTTAATAAAACAGGACTGCTGTGCAAATCTTAAAAAAACAAGAGACTGCGTATAGTGGAGTGCAGAACAGCAGCCAAAGTGAGGTTGTGAAAAACTGGCCTCAGAGAGAAAGCTTAAGTCGGGTTTTGTGTTTAGACTCAGCAGAGAATTTAGAGGCCTGTGTATAATAGTTGTCTTTTATTTCCAGTGTTAAAGTACACACTTCTTTGGAGGCAGACTTCATCAGTCATGACGTTGTGTTAGCATTTAGTCGTGATTTGCAGGTAGCAGAATGTGCCTTCCACTTGGTTTTTGTTCTTTTTTGTGCATCGGCGTAAGTTGTGTGGATTATTTAACGATTTTTCGTTGTCCTTCACTCTCTTCATGTTTATGTGCTAGGAGGAGAATGGCGACTACACTTATGTGGAGCGGATTCGGGTTCCTCTGAGTCACGGGACTCTTCTGCTGATGGAAGGAGCCACACAGGACGATTGGCAGGTAGGCTCCACCAATCCAGTGCAAGGGCCCATGTAGACAAAATGGCCATGTAATAACGACATTAACAGTAACAATAAGAACAACAACAACAATAATAATACTCTTTATGTCTGTAGCACCTTTCTTAACAAAGTTGCACGATGTCTGTACACTAAATATAAATGAAATACAAATAAAATGTTAAAATTAACATTAAAATAACATATGCACTTAAGGAGCTACAACAAATCCCCAGTGCCTGGATAGAGGGACAAATCAGAAATGACTGCTTTAAAAGGGTGTAAGATACCTGTTTTGTTTGTTTGCTCCTTGGTTGCTTTTTCTTTTTTCTTTCGGACACATATTTGTTGTTAAGTGTTAGTTGCTGTGGTGTTTTCACACTACACTTCCGAGTTTACTTGTCAGTCAAACATCCTTGCATGTCTTGTTCCTTGTCCGATGGTATCATTGCTACTCATGGTAATTTCATTGGGCCTCTTATGTTTATACTAAACTGTTTTTTGTAGATCACATACTGTCACAGTTTTTTTTTCTCAAAAAACGCAATAAAACACATGCCTTTAAACTGATTTTAAAAGCTCTTGTCAAATAATATTGTTAAAGCTGAATTGCATCACTAGAATTTGGCATCATCAGGCACCACGCTGTAACTAACATCATGATTTATTTACTGCCAAAATTAAGGAAAAAATTTAATGACTCATCCTGGTGCTTATATTTTCACCTGCGTGATTTTTGTTCCTCATCACAGAAATATTTGTAAGACTTTAGATCACCCCTAACTCAATGAAACAGAAGCTGTGGCACAATCCGTCACCTCCCTTAACCTTTGATATTTACTGTAAACAGTCATGCACTGAAAATGTCCTCCTTGCCACCTGAGCGAGGTCAAGCGAAGAGCTTCCTCACCTGCTTTGCTCCTGTTTTTGAATGTTAGTGTGCAAATTGGTGTGTAAGTGCAACACGTGAGAGTATAGACCTGTGTTCAAGGCACCCAGGTCCCCCCCTCTGACCATCAGACAGTGAGAATGAAGTGGCCCACAGAGAACAGCAGAGTTTCAGCATGATGAGAGTCATTTGTTTTGCAGTCAGAGGACAGCGGCCAGGTTTATATGAGCGCATGAAAGTGGATAAAAAGTCTTTGTGTGTGTAATAGACTGTGTGAGTTTGCAGGGTGATATTGCAAACTACCGGGTCGCATTTGACAGTGAGAATATGTTACGGTAGTCTGAAATTCATGGTGAGCTTTTCAGCCTTCAGAAAAGGAGATGAAACTTCCACTTCTGATGAAAGTATTTAGTTTTTTTGTGTGGAAAAATACATCAAGACAGCAAGACAGTGGTGCAGGAGAGAAACACAGAAAACTCAGTGTAATGTGGAGAATAGAAATAAAGTATCCTTCAACTGTAAAATACAGAATCAAGATGGTGGAATAAGCATTTTTCACAGTGTTCAAGACAAATCAATAGAAAAAATAATGCATTTATTTTTTGTGTCATTTATGAGCACGCTCTTTCTAACAGTCCACTCAGTCCATTTAAGTTGGAAATATATTCACAGATCAATAACCCATAAAGTAAACACAACACTACCAAAATGTCATATAGTTTTGCTTTTATACAGTGTAAAAAGACTGTAAAAAATAATTCAGAAAAGTTCATAGGTCCCTAATTAAATGATGAAACAAAAATATCATTATGACAAATGAAAAAAAACAGTACCCTGAGAAAAGAGCCTTGTGGAACTCCATATTCTGTTTGGTCATTTGGCAGTGAGCGTCATTATACACTCAGTAAACTATTGGTGGTGTTGCACAGGACTGCATTATATTTAGAAGCATTTCTTATTCTTTTCCTCCTCTTATAGTTTTCTCTTTTTGTTGTTATTTTTTTTGCTGCTTCAGTCTGGCTATCTCACACCAAAGAGTTAGTGAAATTTAAAAACAGAGAGGACAGAGGGGGTGAAGAGAGGGAGGACTGCAGAGAAGGTGAAAGAGGTTTGAACTTAAAAGGGAAAGAAAAAAAAAGCGAGAGAAGGTCACAGGTGTTTTATGGCGACATCTCCCTGAGTATCTCAACAAAGGCTTCATCTCTCCTTTAAAGATCTTGCCAGAGAAAGAAGATCACACCAGCCATTAATTCTCTCGCTGTCACTCCAGCCCTAATCTCCTTAATAAAACCTCCTGGCCTAGTTAGAGAAGTTTAGAATTGAGTGCTAAATATTTAACTAAACCTGCCAATCCCGCTAAAGTACTTCATTTGTTTGAAAAAGGATACAGGGTTATTTCTGCCTGTTCCGGACGCTTTACTTTTGACACTGTTGCTCATAAGCAAACCTTTCACCTCTTTCTTTGAGATGTAGGTGAGGGAGGAGTGTGTGTGTGTGTGTGTGTGTGTGTGTGTGTGTGTGTCTGTGTGTGTGTGTCTGTGTGTGTGTGTCTGTGTGTGTGTGTGTGTGTCTGTGTGTGTGTCTGTGTGTGTGTCTGTGTTTGCAAGATGGCAAATGGAAAACAAGGCAATCACTC
>JAOXYL010000090.1:5588113-5600959 GCA_028564955.1 Terapon puta | reverse complement strand
CCTGACCTCACTCCGCAAACCTCTGGGCACACACACATGCAGAATACAACTTTCTGTGTCCATGGATATTATAAATATCATTGTCGTGACTTTGATCTTGGCAAAACAAAAACCCCATAAGCTACTGAAGGGTGCTACGCTGGAACGTACCTAACTTACTCATCAATAAGTGATTCACAAAGCCATACTCAGGCCATTTTTATCTTCAATTCATTCAATATCATCAAGTCCGTTCAACAATATAGCCTCCATCAGTCCACAGTTAAAAAGGGAACAGTTGTCCTAGGCTGTTTTCCTAAGTGCTGTTACGTTTGGTGGTGATGATGTGGAGGCAGGAGGACCCAAAATGCAGGACACGAGGACTATGGTAGGTTAACTGTGGCTTTTAATTAAGGATTAAGGCGTGACCTGATATCTTCACAGAACAAACTAAGACAAGAACTAGACACAAAGGAAGAGCTTAACAAGGCTCACATGAAAAGACTACACGAATAGCTTTGACACGACATGAACATGAACATGAACATGAACATGAACATGAACATGAACATGAACAGCTATGACGTGACTACATGGAAACACGAACAGCTATGACGTGACTACATGAACAGACGATCTGGCGACGAGACAAGGGCAGACATGGACTATAAGCACACAAGAGGTAATGGGCAACAGGTGGAAACAATCAGGGCGGGGCAGACAATCACATCAGGTGGGAAACACACAAGGACAAGAAGTAAAGGTACCTGACGAGGGAAGCGGATTTCAAAATAAAACACGACACGCCAGAACAAGCTAGACAAGACATGGAAGACTAAACAGACATGACAAAACATAACCGGACAAGAAAGATGCACAAGACAATAACTCCAGACTAAACATGACAGGACTGAAAGCAGAAACAAGACATAAAGACATAACCAAAACCTAATAACCAAAACCAACACAAACAATACGGATCAAGACATGACATAACCCTGAACAAAACATGAACATATAACCTGACAGACAACTTGACACAAGACTATACAAGAAACAAGACAGGACCATAAACATGAACATAAGACATCAAGACAGGACCATAAACATGAACATGAAGACATCAAGACATGGAAATAAGGAGCGAGAACCCAACATAACCCAAAAACCAAAACCAAAACACTAGCACAACTTAGGGATGAGAAGATTCAGATCAAATGGACACCTGTACCTCCTCTTTGACTTGCTCCACCTACTATGAAAACATAAGAGCTACATGAAAATAAACACCTACTTTGCACACATACCCATAAATATGAAAATGGATCTAACAATGGCATTGTCTCATTTATTATTAGTGCCTATCTAATCTCTCCTCCATCTCCTTTCAGTATAGTGTCCCTCTGTAATTTGATCTACATATATTGTATGCAGCTGTCTGGCTAAGAATACTGAATACTGAACTGGATGACAAGTGACTTTCAGATGCATTTAAAAGATTTTTAATCTTTAAACTAATTTAGGCTCTAAAATGACAGCAAAGATTCATGAAGGATGCATAAACTGTCAAGCTGCTGTAACTGAGCAAAGATGGTCTGCCCATCTCTACATATGGGTCTGCACCCAAAGCACCCCTCAGCCCAGGAGACCTGGCTTCTTACCCCGACCCTCTGCCCCTTCCTGACGCATGCCCTATACTCACCCCCTCCCCTCGCTCTCACTCCTGTGTGTTGTCTGCTCATTCCTATTATCTGGTGCTTGTGTCGTCCACCCATCTGTGCTCTACTTTCCATTGTGGATTTTAATGTAGTGTTAAGACAGGGCAGGCCAGGCAGGGCTCTGTACTGTATGCTACTGAAGCAATATCATTCCAATTTGTCAACGAAAGTCCCACTGTAATATTTTTTATTAAAGAAGTCATCTATTTAACAGTACCTCTGTCTCCGCTGTCTGCCTCTCATTTGATAATGGAGCGTAGCTTTTCTGAGCTTCTCTGTGAACTGGAGTTAATTCTTTGGCCTGCAACTCGAGTATGAAACCCAAGCTTTAAATAATCATGGCAACCAACTTTGAGGAACATGATTATGATGAGCGTGGTTGCATAGTGTCATGTGACAATGTTTATTCAGAGCAGTAACAAAACTGCATGATAATTAGATAAGATTTTTTGACAAAACAAGGTAATTAAAGACCTACCAATAATCTTGAAAATCGTAATTCTCAATACCATTTTTGCCAAGTGACAGTTGTTTACCATTTTATCAAGATTATAATCAACACAATATGATAATGATAATCAGTTGTGTCCCTAGTGAATACTTTTTTGCCCCTTACAAAGAATTTGAGGATTGACTGCCCGTGAATGAAGGAGACTCTGTTCTGTCAAAGAGCCTCCTCTGCTGGCTTGATCGTATAACTGCGGCCTTAGAGAAAATAAAGCTGTAGCATAAACAGTATTTTTTGCTGCTTTAATGAATACAAAGCGTATTCCCACCTGCATGTCTTCAATAATAAGAAACAGGAATAAGAATGAAAACATGACAAAAGATGTTTTGTCATGAAAGTAAGCCAAATATCCATCCACCTGAACAGATTTAAACTTTTATTCTGCTCTTCGCACTGAAATTGAGATCTTTTTTTAAAGACAGTCCTAAGAACAGCAAATACAACCATTATTCAGAACAACACAAATATATCCAGACAGGCACATTCAACAAAGAAATAATGAAAACAACTACACTACATTACAGCCATGAAAGACATCAGATTGTTATGGATGACAGGCAATGTACTACAAGTATAATATACTTTAATATATGACAAAATAATTTTAACAATAACATTGCTAAATACATATTGCCACCGACTTTTACCTGACCATGGATCTCCAACTGATTTTCACACCAAGACAGAAATAACAAAAACACAGATATATTATTTCATGACCGCGACCAGATTAACCTGCTAGTGGACTCCGCAGCAGTTCTGCCCCTCCTGTCTCCACTTCCACCTTCCTGTTGCCAAATTTACACTGTCTGGTGTCACTACTGAATATTGATGAGTTTGTTTATTCTGTTTAAGAATATGCACCATGTGAGCACAGTCTATGGTAAGATAAGATATGGTATTAAAACTATACACAGATTGCCATTACAAGACAATATTTAAAATTAAGTAATAATGCTGCACTATACTTGGGTTGTATTGTATTGTTGAACTTACAAAGTAAACTTACAGTTAATCAAATGACTGATTATCTCCCTGCAGGAAAAAACAATCGCAAGCATAATGGACTCAGATTGTTTTGCTGTTTGCTTAACTGTTGTTTAGTAAGTGCCTGACCTTCACAATAATCTCCTGTCGCGGTGGCAAAAGATTAAGAGAGACACAAACAGAGACATATTGTGACACAGGGCCATCCTTGGACTGTCAGTGGATCATAGAACATGAACAGACTTCAGGTAATGAGAATTACCTGAGTGTTGTTATATTAACATCTGCAGTACATTAAATCCTAGGGGCTTCCACAACAGATGTGTGGCACAAAGACTTTAGAAACTGTTGATCAACAGGGTGTGTCTGACTTTCCTCTGGTGTCTGAGCCAAGCTGGTATGTAGTTTCATACTTTTTTTTTAAGTGGCTCCAATTTGGTGCTGTTTATCTGTCTGAAGGAAGATCTCAAAATATAGTGAATGTGAATGATCAATGCTGGTGTTGGTTAAACTAGAATTAGTGGTGCCACCTGAAGTGTAATGCAGACTCTGAACAGGCTGCCTCCAGGGTGTCTTCATTGAACAGGTAAACGGCCCTGGGGCAGACCCAGAACACGGTGGAGAAATGATATATCTTGCCTGGCTTGGCAAGTGTCATGCATCAAAATGTGTATAGCCTGCATGGGCTCACAAGACAGATCAAACATAACAACAATAATGAAAGTGAAAGAATATCACATCGTTGTGCATGTCCAACATGTTTCAACACTGTCAACACAAATTTAAACACAGTTCTACTCCATAAGCACCAGGTCAGCAGGTACTGAAGTCTACGTTCAACAGACATCAGGACATTCTGCAGACATTTTGAGGACAAGCCTGTATCTTGGATTGTTAGAAAATTAGCAGTAAGACAAAAAAAATGCATTCTCCGCCTCTCACAGATGACACAGGTGACACTTTCCATTCTCCTCTGGAAAGAAAGATGTGGAGGTGTCCAGTTCCCACCACCAGAGGGACACTGCGACTCATTAAACAGAAGTGACTTTTAAGCAGTGAACCACCAACACAATCTCAGACAAATAATGGCCGAGTTTTTATTGGCTCTTCGAATAGTGTTTTTTCCAGGACTTGAAAGAAGTAATGTTCTTATTGTTGATGTCTTACGGTATCTTAAAACCATGTACTGGACTCTTGTGTGTCATATTAAAAACAAAATAATTCACATTTAAAAGTAGTCTTAAATAGAAATATAGAAATATAGAAATATTATACCAACTAAATCATGTGGTTATTATTGAGTCTTATAAAAAGGACAAACATGTGCTGGACTTTTGTATATCATATTACATACTAAATAAATTTAGGAGTTGTTTGCAGATCCTACATTATGTTAGAGAGAAATAATGAATTGGATATGAATATATATATATATATATTAAATAACTGAATATGACAGGGTAAACAATATAAAGCTTGATTCCTGCATGTGCACAACATATTAAATAACTTACATCAAAGAACTGTAAGTCTAGATATAGAAATATAATAACTAAATAGATTAATAATGTTCTTATCGTTTCTATCTTGCGTTGGCCCTATACGTCACATTAAATATTAAATAACTCATTTTATAGCAGCTTCATATACAGACATGACTTTTAAAGAGGGAGCCATTAACACAATCACAGAGGAGGGTTAATGTTTTGTTTCCGCATTGTGATTGGCTCTGCGTCGACGAACCGCTCACTTCCTCACTTCTCATTGGCTTTCTGGTGTGGAGTGACACCGCGGGCCGACCAATGATCGGCTGCCACACTGCGGGTTTAGAGGACCCGCCTGCCCACCGGCCTCTTTCTCCCTCTGCCTCCCTCCGCCGAGCTGTGAGCGTCCTTCCTCGGCTGCGCATCCAGCACCTGCCCGCTGCCGCACCCGGAGCCAATCTCTTATTTTCACCCCGACACAGTGAAGGAGAGGGCCGTTATTTCTCTACCATGCTGAGGCTCTTGTTCTTGGCCGCCCTCGCCGGTTTCTCCCGGGCCAGCGATGTGCTCGATTACACTGACGACGATTTCGAAAGCAAGATCGGAGACCACGGACTCGCTTTGGTGGAGTTTTTCGCCCCTTGGTGAGTGTCTTCATTCATTCATTCATCAGTCTTTGTGCAACTGAGGATGTGCGAGAAGTTCAACGGCTCGTTTTTAAGGCAGCTAACACAAACTAGCTTTACTTTGCTCTCCAAGCTAACTGGACTCAAAACGCCACAAATGTTTTATTTTCAAAGAGTTCATAAATTCTATAATCTTTAAGCTGCTTCTCTGGTTGCTTGAAATATTAAAAGAGGCGCTTGTTGTAAATTTGGGTTATTTTATTGGCTTGGGACCAAACGTTAGCATTTTAGCAGCAACCGGGAAGCTCTTTTATTTGAATTATCATCAGTAGTGCAGCAGTGATTCAACGAGTGCAACGGTTTTGAATTATATTATACATTAAACCATACATAAGTTAATGTAAAACGTTTGTTTTTTCAAGCAGCTTTGTTGTATTTTAATTGAAACTGCGTGCGGGCAAGGCTACGAGGAAGTTGGGGGCGTGTCCGCTCACTGTTGTAACGTTCCAATTGGCCGAATAAGTTTGGGTGTCCACCTCTGATTGGTCGAGCGGAAGCGTGACGTGTTTTGACAGTGACAAACTTGAATAAAACTAAGTTAATAAGCACAAAGTTAATTAAAATGACGTTTTACTACTGTGTTAAACATTGTGACTAATGTTTTATTCAATGCGGAACAGAAAAGGATTTTATTAAGAAAGAAATCACTGTTTCTATCGCATTGCACGTGAATAGTTGCTGGTTTTCTGGGATTATAAACCTAAAATTTGTTTGTTTATTTTAAAGTTGACGCCTCCTGTCAATTTGACTATGGTCTAGACAAAATAATCTCCATCGGTATTTGTGGCCAGTGTTTCATATGCTGACATTTTATGGACCAAGCAAGCAGTTAAATAATCAAAAAGAAGTGAGTAGTTAGAATGATGTTTAGCTGTTGGCCTTAATGTTATTTTTTCAACCATCAGAATGACTTAAAGTCCTGTGATTAATTTTTTTTTTTTTTTTTACCTAACCTGAAATGCCTCAGATGGATCAAATTACACACTCACTAGAAATCACTAGATCTCCCTCAGGAGCTTTGTGAAGATGAAACCTAAATGCAGTGAAGGTGTAACTTGTTCCCCTGACTGAGTCTTTTTTTCTTCTGTTCTCTTTAGGTGTGGCCACTGTAAACGGCTCGCGCCTGAGTATGAAGCGGCCGCCACGCGCCTGAAAGGCATCGTCCCTCTGGTCAAGGTATTGCATAATGCGATTTGCTTAACTTTGTCCATTCCAGTGTGGTTTTCTGCACTCTGACCTGCCGCACTCTCTTTGTGGAAAGTAAATGATTTTCCCTTTCCCTTAGGTTGACTGCACAGCCAACAGCAACACATGCAGCAAATATGGCGTCAGTGGCTACCCAACCTTGAAGATCTTCAGGGATGGAGAGGAATCTGGTCCCTATGATGGACCTAGAACTGCAGGTATCTTATTTGAAAAGCTCTCACGCTTGCACAGAGACTCTGATCTCACTATCTGTGTGTTTGAGTTGTTTCACAGCCTTTACATCCTCTGACTCTACATCTTTTCTTCTCTGTGTCATTCCCCTGCTTTCCCCCTGCTATCTGTAGATGGGATCGTCAGTTTCCTCAAGAAGCAGGCTGGCCCAGCTTCAGTGGAGCTCAAGGCCGACGCCGAGTTGCAGAAGTTCATTGCAGATCAAGATGCAAGTGTTGTTGGTGAGTTGTGAAGGTTGACGCCTGCGCGATTAAACAAAGGATGTTACACGCCACTGTCACACACACACACACACACACACACACACACACACTCAGCATTTTTAAAGTAGAAGTAATTCATTGGTTTTTCAAAATATATATTTGCTATAACTGTGATGTCCAGACAGTTGTACATGACAAATAATCAGTGGGGAAAAAATCTGTTGCCTCTCAGAATCAAAGCAGCCAATCAGGACAAAGTCACTGATGGAGCTTCAATATGGATAAGCAATAAGATAGAAAGGGAAATAAACAGAAGAAGAGTAAAAAAAGAAAAAGGAGTTTAAAAACAAATAGTTCGATAGGAGGATGCTGCAGGGAGGGGCTGTGGTAGCAAGCTGGGTCACACTGTTTCCACTAATCTTACCAGCTGGTGTCTAAATATATCCTCATGATTTATTTTAATATATTTTCTGTCAAAATTGGTGAAATGTTAAAAGAATGAGACTCTAGTTGTTCATGTTGGTCTGAACTTCTTTTTTTTTGTTCTCTTTTCACCCCAGGGTTCTTTGCTGATGACAAGAGCACAGCACAGTCAGAGTTCCTGAAGGCAGCCAGCGCCTTGAGGGACAACTACCGCTTCGCCCACACCAACTCCGAGGAGCTCCTCCAGAGCCACGGCATCGATGGAGAGTGAGTCCTCATTTTTTGCTTTGACACGAGTCCACAGGAGCAGATAGATTAAAAAAAAAAAAAGAAATGAAAAAAATGTGGTTCACATCATGGGAGTTGCTGCTGTTGGTGCACAGTGACATTTCCTTTTTTGGTTCGCAGGGGAGTCGTCCTGTTCCGCCCACCACGACTCAACAACAAGTTCGAAGACAGCACAGTGAAATACAGCGAAGACAAATACACCAACAACAAAATCAAGAGGTTCATCCAGGACAATATGTGAGTGTCATCTCGATCTCTGCCCCATCGGCTCACATCCTGACCACCGCACAGTGTATGTACATTACCTGCTCTCGCCAGCAGAGGTGAAACGCATCGTAACAGGACATATTTACGTACGTGGCTCAGAGCCAACAGGACCTTGTGTAGTAGGTGAGGTGTCCGTTCTGCAAACACAACCAGCTCCAACTTGTGGTGTGGTTAAATGAGTCGGCTGTATTTTGTACATCCAATGAACAAATTCTGGACTCAACCATCTTGTGGCAGAATGTTTGTCGGCTAATTAGATATTTGAGTGGTCATACTTGAATATAAAGCTTTTTTTTTTTAAAATGAGTTCTACACAGTGTTTGTGGTCTTTACAGTTGAAAGTGTCTCATTTTATTCATATTATTATGAAAAAAACGTTACAAAGGTACTGTCCACATTTCCCAGTTACACCTTGTCAGTTTTGTTAGTTTATCCCGTCTTAAAGTTGATGCGGGCTGAAGTGTTTTTATTTCTTTTATGTAATTGCATGTGAATTTTTAGTTGTTCACTGGTGAGCTAAAACGTTTTATTTTACAAAGTGTTAAACCACTAACGTGCTGTTTCCTGTGCTGATGTTGTTATTTCCCCCCTGTTTGGTTTCATTCTGTTTTAAGAGTCTCATTATTCTGCTTTAAAAAAAACGATGCAGCGATAAATAGTTTAGTGTGTTGTAATATATTCTTTTGACTTGGAGGCAGGAGGTAAAGCCTCAGTGCAGTGATTTCTCTGTTTGGCTGAATCTAAGTGCCATTAGCGCTGCATTTTAAAGGAATACTTAACTGAAACAAACATTACTGTAGTTGTACATGTGTGGTTTGCCTCTGTTCCTACCAGCAGCCATGTAACAAAGCTCCTCCATTTTTTTTTTTGTTAGCATGACACAGATTTTCTTACTAGTTTTACTTTCACTTTACTGCTGCCTTACTTCCTGACGAATATCTGACTGCGCAACATTGAAGTCTGCAGAACATTGTTACATCATTTAGAAACTCTCTGCATAAAAGCAAGCCAAATCTTGGCACTCATTATTCTGCTATAAACCATCTTTGTTCATTACCTGCTGAAGGAGTTTTACGTACTTGTAAGATCATCTGTTCTTGTTTTTAACAACTCAGCTTTGGGATCTGCCCCCATATGACGGATGACAACAAAGACCAGCTGAGGGGAAAAGACCTGCTGGTGGCTTATTATGATGTTGATTATGACAAAAACCCCAAAGGCTCCAACTACTGGAGGAACAGGTGGGTGTCTCTGAACTCTCCTCTGCTGATTGAGCTCAAATCTCAACTTATTGTGGTCTTTTTTATCTTTCTTTTTTTTTTTTAAATAATAAATAATTACAACGCAACAGTTTTTTTGCCAGTTATCCAAATGGTAAGGAATGATAGTGAAAAGACAATCTTCTGTTATTTTTGACTCATTGCACCCCTGCAGATCTTCCTCTTTCAACATCATTTTAAAAATCTCAATTTTTAAAATGGACCAAACTGATGTTTTACAGGGTGATGAAGGTGGCCAAGAGCTTCCTGGATCAGGGCAAGAAGCTGAACTTCGCCGTAGCCAACAGGAACGCTTTCAGCCATGACGTGTCTGAGTTCGGCCTGGAAAGTGGCTCAGGGGAGCTTCCTCAGGTGACCATCCGCACCGCCAAGGGAGACAAATACGTCATGACTGAGGAGTTCTCGTAAGTCGAGTCACGTTTTTTTTTTTTTTTTTTTTTTTTTTAGAGCATTTTTAACATCAGAATTTACCCCACATAGCCATACTGTGTCGTACACACACCCTCCTTTTTGCCATTTATTAAGTTATACTGTAACTGTATAAAACGGATGAGGTGCTTGTCTAATGTGTCTGCGATGTTCCCCTCTAAATGTTCAGTTTTGACATTTTTGATAAAGTATTTGGATGCAGCTGCAGTTATTCTCACAGTTACTAAGGCACAGTCACTTATTTGCAGTGAAATGTTTTCCGTTTTATAGGTTTAAGTAGTTTCTTTGGTAATATTCACATGATACTAGACAGGACTTTTGACGAAGTGAATTCAATTCTGATTAATGGCTTCTAATTTGTGTTTAAACTTGAAGGTGTCTTGATTCTGAATGCGTCTCTCTGCTGATAACTTTTTTTTGGTCCTCCAAACAGTCGTGATGGAAAAGCTCTGGAGCGTTTCCTGCAGGATTACTTTGACGGCAAACTGAAGCGCTACCTCAAATCGGAGCCCATTCCCGAGAGCAATGACGGACCTGTCAAGGTGAGATGAGACCTCCTGGGAAGATTCTTCATTTGTACACCGTGTTTTTATATTAAGCTTGATTTTTGTAGAAAGTGTCTCAATTTTTCCTACTTCACGTACACTCCTGCAGTGAGAAAAGTGATGAGATTTAATAGTTTTAAGGGAACAGGAAAATATACACAGATTGTTCAGTAAGGCGGTTGAGTTTGTTTTTAAAGAAAATTTCAAATGTGTATTTAAATGAATGTGCTTCCTCCAGTCTTAATTTATATATTTCATCTTTCTGTTTATTTGATAATCTGTTCAGTAGGGCTTAAAGTGTTTTTAAAAAGACAACTCAATAGTATTTGACAGTTGAGGTGGGTTTTCATAGTGCAGGTTATGTGCACTGAGGTAAATGAGTCGTAAAGAGAGTGAGTTGAAAGCTGTGTATACAGTTACTTTTTTAACATTTAACATTTTAAATGGCAATGTTCCCTTCACACATTTGTACAGTTTTTTATCAATGCCCAGTTCAGATGCTTTGTTGCTTGTTTACAGCCTACAACGTTTGTTACTGAACATTTATGAGTGACACTACAGTCAGGGCGCCTGTGGCTCTGCATTAAGAAAAAGCTCCTGATCGGTCCGTAATGTCATTTGAATTCAGGTCGTCGTGGCTGAGAACTTCGACTCCATCGTCAATGACGACAGCAAAGACGTGCTGATTGAGTTCTACGCTCCGTGGTGCGGACACTGCAAGAACCTGGAGCCCAAATTCAACGAGCTGGGAGAGAAAGTGAGAGACTGCTGCTGTTACAATATTTACAAGATGATCCTCTAATTTTTCAGCTGCTTTTTTTTTTCCCCTTTTTTCTTTTTTTGTGTAAAACATTATAAACGAAGATCTCTAAGTTGGCAGCAGTAAGTCAGAATTTGGATTGGTCATCGCTGAGCTCGTGCCACAGTGTAGCACCAGATAAAACCTTTTAATGAACCAGCTTGCAAACGGTTAACATTTTCTCTCCTCCGCTCTTCAAGCTCGCTTCTGATCCCAACGTTGTCATTGCCAAGATGGACGCCACAGCCAACGATGTGCCATCTCCATATGAAGTCAGCGGGTGAGTCACGATTTTGTTTTGTGGGAGAACTCAGGATAAGAAGGCATCCTTTTTTTTTTTTCATAAGTAAATAGAATAAATTCTTATCAATGTCTTCAATCTTTTGCTCTTCCAGTTTCCCTACCCTTTACTTCGCCCCCGCTGGACGTAAGATGAACCCAAAGAAATACGAGGTGAGCGGCACCCCGAGTGACAGTTTAAACAAAGCAAAGCTGTGTTTGTTGTCTTCATCGCCGTCGCTCATTGTCCCGTCTCACCGCTCTTGTTTCAGGGAGGTCGCGAGGTGAGCGACTTCATCTCTTACCTGAAGAGGGAGGCCACCAATCCCTTGGTGGTGCAGGAGGAGTCCAAGAAGAAGAAGAAGAAGAGGGACGACAAACCAGAGCTATAAAAGCTCCAAAGCGGAACTCAACACCCCTCCCCGCCACGCAACAGGAGGAGGAGGAGGATTGGGGAAGTCCATGCAAAGAAAGAACTAAATTATATTCCACTCTCTTAGTGAACTACCGAATGCTCTGAAGCCAAGTCGAAAAGACGCGGCGCTCCCTTTTAGGTCCTCCGCTGCTCTGGGAAAACTGTGGAAGGTGGAGAGGAGGTGGCCAGGGCCTGCCCGATGTTTAAAAACAAAAACAAATTTTTAGGGAAGAGGGGACAGCTTCTGAAAAAAAATGAGATTTTTATTTCCCCTGGTCTGTCTACCACACCTCAGACTGATGCACTTTGGTTTGACACCAGTCTCCAGTCATCTGTTGGTTTTTGTTGTTGTTGTCGTCGTCACAGGGGATAATGGTAATGGTGAATTCCTTCTTTTTTTTTTTTCTTTTTCTTTTTTTTCCTTTGTTTTTGTAACACGTCTTTGTTTTTGTACATTTGGAAGGATTGTGAAATAAAAAGGCCCACAAAACCGAAAATGAACTTTATCATCTCATTCATGAAAGTGCTGCCGTGATAATCACATCATTGTTGCCGATGAAGCTTTTTCTTGTCATTCCCGCCATTGTATTTAGTGAATGAAAGTTGCAATGATCAGTTACATTATATCAGTCATCAATATGTAGATTGATCATTTCTTCTAAATGCTTCAAACTCCAAACTTATGGTTTCTAATGAACAGAACAGTAGAGCATCTTTACATTCTGGAAGCTTTGCATTTTGAGGATTAATTTAAACAGTTATTCAAAATTGGTGACTTTCTTAACTTGTTAATTGAAGAAAAAACTGTTTGGTTTTTTTTTTTCTTTTTTTTTTTTTTTTTACAAAACTCTCAATAAATGGGTCACATTAGTGTAAAAATGGAATTGAACTGAATTTGATCTTTAATTACAAATCATTGGGTTTAAAAAAAAAAGCAAAGATGATTTCTCCCTTCAGAACAGAATAAAAACAACAGTGCTGATTTTCTGCAGTTTCACCTTTATTGACATTTAAGTATATAAGGTTATTCTTATTTAATATAAAATAAGGTTTTTCTATATATCTATAAAAATAAAAGCAGTGTGTGCTATATGAGTTATTTACATGAAAGACTTGCAG
>JAOXYL010000090.1:5567232-5588013 GCA_028564955.1 Terapon puta | reverse complement strand
AAATAAGGTTTTTCTATATATCTATAAAAATAAAAGCAGTGTGTGCTATATGAGTTATTTACATGAAAGACTTGCAGTCTGCAGTGATTTGCAAAAACTACACAATACTAATTTGTAAAAATGTAACATGCAGCATAGAATCTAAATATGTGCTTTAATATAATGCACAGAAATATTCTTGGGTAATCTAGTTGGTGAAATATGCAGCTGAGTTTCTGTGACTGGGAAATAACACTTTTATATCTTGTGTGAACCTGCCGCACATCTGTAAATTAGTGTGCGATGTATATCATTTTGTATAGATCGGTATTGATAGTACTTGTGCTTCTTTGTGATCACACTCCGCACCATAAAGATACATCTTTATATACCGTCTGTGGTCTGCTCTGGTTTAAAATATTATTTTGGGACAATAATACATCCACCCAGCAGGGGCGGCAGTGCAGGAATCTGAATGTTGTGAAACTACAAACGAAGAAGAAAATGAGCCAATCAGATGCAGCGCAGAGGAGTTTCGCCCAGGCATGTCCAGACTGAACACGTGTATGAGGAGGTAACGTAGAAATGATTTAATCTGTTTATTTCATGGTGTATTTGACAGCCTCGTGTCTTAGGAGGAGTGCTTTGTTATGTCTCTCCTCCATAAGCTTTATTTAATATCGATGTTTGATGTGGTTTTCTTAAGACAGTTTGTTCTTCAGAGCGAACCACCAAACTTCGCTAAAATATCTCACAGTTAAACTTGAATTTGGCATCTGATAGGTTAAATTTTAGATAAAACACGACTCTACACCTTTTCTGAATCATTAAGGTCCGGTGTTAAATTCGGCTTAATTACATCTCACAAATAACGTTTTTGTGAATAATTATAAGCTTTTTTTTATGACGACAGTCGGGCCACACATCACGTCTTGCACAACGAGGCCGGGATCATAGTTTGTATGTATTTGATTTACAGTATGCTGGATTTATTACTGAAGTGTGGCTGAGATACAATACGCTTGAGAGAATATTTAACTAACACACACTAAGTATGTATGTCCACAAGGACAAAGTAAATTGAAGTAAGTAAGGCTGAGACGTGTTTGTGTTGTAACTGAACACCCGGTAATAATCTCCCTCAGACACTTCTCATACCCCATTAGGGCTGGGCGATATGGACCAAAAGTCTTATCCCGATATATTTAGGCTGAATATCGATATACGATATATATCCCGATATTTTTATCGTAAAGAGGTTTTATTGAAACTGTTTATTTAAATGAACATAAATAATGTATAACAATAGCCCCTTTCTGGGCATGAAGGAGGAGGGGTACGGGAGCACGGGGAGCAGTGCAGAGCTCCGGGTCAGCAGCTTGCCTGGAGCAAGGATCACGGCGTAAATTTGAACTATATCTATATACGCGATATGGTCTAATTCCATATCGCATTTAAAAATATATCGATATACTTTTTATATCGATATATTGCCCAGCCCTATACCCCATCATTATTTTTTTTTTATAAGATAACTATTAAGTAGCTTATTTTATTGTTAAATTCGACAAGCAAACCAGTCTCATTACTGATGTGTTATTTGTTGCTATCAATCATTTGCCCCTTGAAGTCTGATATTTGTACATGGCCATGGTCTGTGAAATCTTGTGTTCATTTAAAACCTTTTTTTCTTATTACTTGTACACACCAGTCTGTTTTATTTGCCAAATTTGGTTTTATCAGCTGTTAAGTTTCATGTAATTTGACCATCTCATTGTATGGACACACACTGTGTGATAACAACCACATCTTACAAACTTGTTAACAAATGCAGCTTTTTTCAGAGCAAATGTGTCAAAAAATTTAAATGAACCCACTAAATTAATTTCCTAAATGATAATTAGGGTGTGTTTGTGTTTAATTTTTCCTCAGAAATGACTGCAAGGCCAGTTTCATTGACCGATGATGGCGGAGGTGTCAAAAAGGAATAAATCCACCTCGCAGGGGCTTCTCAGCAACTACAGGTATTTGTGCAAAAAAAGAAAGATGGTCCGTACCATGGAGAATACAAGGGCCATGAGGAAAGTCCACAAGGAGGTAATGATCATCAACACGAAGAGGACAAGACCGGACCACCACAATGAGCCACAGTGCACAAACAAACTGGTTAAAAAATGTAAACTGAGTGATACAAATCAGAAAAGTCAAAACACTCTCACCTCTGAGAACAGGAGCACTGATGTATCGAGACTCTCTGAGGTCAAAGAGTCCGACCACCACAGTTTAGTCACGACCCTCACAGACAGCTGGGAGGTGGACAGCGGATTCTCCTCTGAGGCAAGTCCTCCCGCCAGCGGTCGGAGTTCGCCGTGCCTCAGCTCGTGCCCGACCACAGTGGTGGCGCTGGACTGTGAGATGGTGGGGACTGGGCCCGGGGGGCGCTGCAGCGAGCTGGCACGCTGCAGCATCCTGGACTATCACGGCAACGTGGTGTATGATAAATATGTGCGGCCATGCCAGCCCGTCACAGACTACAGGACTCGCTGGAGCGGTATCCGGAGGCATCACCTGCACAACGCCACACCGTTCGCTCAGGCCAGGGACGAGGTGAGGCCCCGCTGTTGGATCTGAGATCTGCTGGTTAACTCTCAAATTATCCTCTCTCCCTAAATATTTGTTTACTTGGCTTATTATGATGTCAAACAGTTATCCATTTTCCTTTACTTTCAGGCAATTAAGCGACATAGATATGACTCTTAATGGTGCCTTTTATCAAAAAATATATCAAGAAATATACCAAACCTTTTGAATTTTTCACGTGGAGTTTCTGTCCCAAGATGATAATCAGAAAAGAGAGAAAATACACATGGTGCTTGTTGTACTATGTTGCATTGCTCCCAATAATTCAAATTAAAGTGACAGTGCTACAGAAGTAAGAAATGGCATATTAAAATAGACTTGCAGTGATGATGCTGTAGGTGCAGATGAAGTACATTCATATTTATCCTTCTCTTCACCTTCTCTCCTGCAGGTTCTCAGCATACTTGAGGGCAAGGTGGTTGTTGGCCACTCTGTCTACAACGACTTTGAGGTGTTGGACATGTTTCATCCAGGTCATATGGTCAGGGACACCAGTTCAACACGACTCCTGAGCCGGTTGGCTGGTTTCCCCCGTGAACGCTGCCCCTCCCTCAGAATCTTGGCCAGTAAGCTGCTGAACAGGAAGATACAGGTGAGATGTCATGAGCGCCGAAAGAGTTCTTTTCTTTCTTTGCTGAAGTATTTGAGCTTATGAGTCAGAAAGTGTTTCTAAGACACTTGTAAAGAGAGGTGTGTTCTCACTTACTGTCATGCTGTTCTGTTGCTTTGCTGGTGTTTTCTTATTGTCACCAGTAATAAAAAACAAAGTACATCAAGAAGCTTTATAACAAAGCTGTTAGAGACTTGTAACCCAAACGACTTACATCCTGTCTCAGTAAAGGAAAAGTATTTAAGTAAATAAAATCAGATTTGCTGGCTTGACCATATTTGTAATATGTAATTTAGAAAGTGTCTCTGTTACGTTTGTCCACCAGAGAGCACTGATGAGATTATTTCCCAGCAGCAGCTCAGTAAGTGTTGGTCACAGTTTTTGAATTCGCAGCAATCGGTTGTTTTAAAAAGTCAGTCTTCTGTCTGTTACAGTTGATATCATGCCTGTGATTGTCTTATATATTCATGTTTGGTAAAGCACTTTGATTTGGTTGTCGATTTTCATTTTTCAATATTGATAACGATTTCAAACATCCCGTACTATTCGGGCTGTAGTTGGTTACATGAGTTGCACAGGAGAGAGAGGAACAGGCATCAAAAAGTGGCATTTTTCTTTAAAAAATTCATTTTCTTCCTTTGAGAAATACGCAGGTGTAACCATGCACTGTATTTTGATGCAGTGCAGTCGAAGTAATTTAGAAGCAGCATTGAAGTTGGCTTCCAGTTTGATTGTTCCTGGTCAGTCTACTGACAGCGTCTTTGTTTCCTCGCCCAGGTGGGGAGGAGGGGTCACTGTTCGGTGGAGGATGCCCAGGCTGCCCTCGACCTCTACAAGCTGGTGGAGGGCGAGTGGGAGCAGGAGCTGCAGGACAAGCTGAGGGACGACGACGCCCCACGCGAGCCGAGCTTTGCCTCCTCAAAGCACTACATGCAGGACGAATACTGGCCAGATGACGTCACAGCTGACAGCCAATGAGGGGGAGAGTGTTAATGACAGATGTAGTGGGAAATACCTCAACAAATCCCTGTCACATGGTGATATATACACCATGAGCGGGTTCAGATAACTATGAATTATGTGAATTGTACTAAGTAAATAAAAATAAAAGGGGGAATAATAAGTATCCGTGTCATCATAAGATGACATACTGGATCACTTTGGGGAAAATAACTATTACTTAAATGAAACACTTTCTAACTTATTACACTTAAACATGTTAAACATGGTTAGAGTTCTTAACAGCATTTTTTTGCTGAGAAACCACTGATTAATAGAGTTGTTTGTTGTGACAGACTTGATTATAGTGTGAAAAGTGTTGGTGGTTGGTTGGGGGTATTTAACTTATTGAATTGTTTGCAGAGTTCTCAAACTATATCTGCTTTACTTGAAAGGTAGAATTGAACATTTAAAGGGCACATGAGACCAATGTTAGGCCACATATACAGAAGTTTGTTTTTCAGCTGAGTTTGTTTTTCAGAGTTTTTCTGTTCACTTGAACATGCACAAATGCTCAAGGGCTGCATTAGTTCCAGCTTATTAAAATGTTTGTATTATTTATTAGGCAAAAGGAAGAAAACTTTTGTAAAACCAAACTATTGCAGTTACCTCCATGTATATGTGGCCTTAAGTGTTTTATATTGTCACAGTTGTGTTGAACTGTAATGGCGGTGTGCCATTACCTCATTGTAAGCTGCTCTTAAATGTTCCAATAAAACAGCATCAAGTTTTCCTTTATTCATGTCTATGCCATGTCTTGTTAATGTCATTTTAAAAGACTTTTCCTCACAACTGAAGGTACAGTTTGCGGTATAACACTGCTTGGATCACTAAAGTCATCTACAAAAGTGACATTAGTCGGGGCGATTCCTTTAAAATTAAAGTGATGAAAAGTCTTTGGATATACGAAGGTGACTGAGACTGAAGAGCATGTTTTTCTTTCTTTCTACTGGACAGGAATCCTTATAAATTGGTCAAAGTGGACTTATTATTTTATTGTATCGCAAAAAAAAAAAAAAACCTCTGTGTGCACTACCTTCTTAAGTTGCAGATAGACAACAGCCAGTGATGAGCTGATGTAGAAAGTCGAGCATTTAGCCACTAAAGAGCAAAATATTAGATTAATATAAGTAAATATTAGTCAGTTGGACTTTAATTGATCAGGTGGAAACAAACACCAAATTACTTATGTTACTATTAATGATTATATTGTAATTGACACCTGTTGGTGTAATGAAATTGTAATATGATGTGTATTAATGTCACTGTTGTGTTTCCACCTCCTGTTGCCAAATTGAACAAACAAACGAAAAAAGTTATGAAAGTATTTCAGTTGATGACCAAAAAATTACCTTTGACTTTCAAACACAAAGCACACAATGCATTGTACATATTAAACCAATTAGTTTTGTATGTATTTATATCCTCTGACTTCTGTGGGCTTGGATCGTCAAAGACTTGCGCTACCTGCTGAGGAAAAGCCTCCCAAACTGTGGCGTCACGGTCATCCCAGTTGATCCGGTGCCAGATTGGCATTAACGACCTCATTGTTAGCAGCGGCAGCATTATCGGATGAAACCGCGGCTCTGTTGGTATTGGGAAACATTTTTAGGATCATCCAAACCAGTGAAATCATCTAATGTCACCCACTGCGTCCACAGAAGTCACGAAATCCACTGCAGCGGAGGTGAGCGGCGGGCTGCAGGTGGAGCTGCACTTTTTTTCTCCCCCCCTGCTCCAGTTCTCTGTACTAAACTTTGCTGTTGTGCCTCAGCTTCTTTCTTTCTCATTCAAATCCATGAACGCACACACACACACACTTTAAAGCCTGAACTTGGCCCCACGGCTCAGGCTATAGGGTGAGAACAGAGAGCGGCATTGTTGGCCCAATCCATCTAATTTTGTTCCCTAAATCGCTTTAATATTTAGCAGATCAAGTCTGATTTAGCAGATTTACGCGCTGGCTGCCTGCACCTTCGCCATTGCATCAGGAGGGAAACGTGTATCGGTGACGTTGGTGCAGCCAGGGTCAGAGAGAGGAGACTTCTAAACATCAGGCAAAGTGTCCAAAGGCTGTTGAATGGATGGACCCAAAATATCAACAGGGCCTCACATTCAAGGCAAAGATATCCATTTTCAGATATTAGATATTACATGATGACTGTGGGAGTAACATTTTTTTTTTATAAAACTACTCAAATCAACAGACTTTATGGTCCAAATCGTGCCAGATGATGCTCCAACAAATATCGTTTAGCATGCTTCTCATTCACGCAGGAAAATACTTTCTTAATTAAACCACAATAAATAAATCAGTGGGACTTAAAAGACTCTTAATTGTAGGTTTTCGCAGTTAGAGCTTTTTTTTAAAAAAAAAAACAAAATATGAGAAATGATTTGAGATGGGCAACGTGTTTGAGGTTGATTCAAGAAATGAGTGCAGAGAGAAAAACACTGAAGTCTGTAAGAGATCAAACAGCCGTAAATAAACGGGGCCCTGTCACCACGCATGTATAGGCCCCATAAGCCCAGTTTAAGCCGCTGCTAATGTTTTCACTGCTTTTGAAAACATTTCTTAACAAACATAAGATTGCAGACCATTCTCAACATTAATTCAGTCTGTGATAAGATCTTAATTTTCTCCCGTCAGCAATCACGGTTAAAAACCAGAGTGACGATTACAGCGTCCCGTTGTGTTCACTGTCCAGCGGCTCTTTGTTAATTTGTTTTCGTGCGCACCTCTCTTGCCCGAATAGCATCAGATTAAATGCAGAGATTTTTCACTCGGCCTCACTCTGCTGAGATTAGACATGAATTACATGTGTTCGATTAGATGAAGTGTTCCCAGAATTGATCACATTGTATAAACCTTTACCGCGAATGCTTGCAGCACAAACATTAAGGTAACCGGCACGTGCACGCCGTCATTATGTTGTGAGATATAATGTGTTTGTGAGAACTAATCTGATCACAGGGAATTGTGGATAGCTGAGGGTCCATGTTAACTGATATGAATGCACCTAAGTCTAAATCCAAATCCATGTGGCGACGGTGGTGGTGTAGGTGGGCTTGTATGTGCGCGTGTGGATATTTCGGGGTTAGGAGAATAAAAGTAGTGGAAACTTTGAGCCTCAGAGGGACAGATTTGTTGTTTTATCACATATATTCAGACCAGCAAACTGGTCCCTTATAACATTTTATCATGCATTTATTCAGTCAGCTGCCAAAATCGCTGCTATTGTCTGCAGCTTTTTCTCTTTTCCTGCTGTTGTGTTTTTCTTGCTTTTAATTATCTTCCCCTTTTAGTATTGTATGGTCACAACTAACATTTCCTTATTTGATTTACCTCTCTGTCTATGAAAAGTTCAAAAACATATTAAGTCTTCAGATTGTCTATTTTGTTCAAACCAACAGCCTGAAACCCAGTGATATGCAATATTGCACAACATAAAACAGAGAAAAGCTGCAAATCCTTTGATTATCCACTAACTGCTGATTAGCTTTCAGGCAATTGATTAAGTGATCAGTTGTTGCACTGATTTAAGCCTTTCTGAGTTGAAAATATGAGACCATATGGACTCGCTGATGGCAGCTACCAACCAAAAGATACACAAAATTTTCACAGCAAACTAAAATGACCTCAGTAGCTAACACCCCTAAACACCATCAGCTGATTGAGTTTACGCATAGTGTGTTATGTGTGTTGTTTAAATCTGTTGTGATGAGGTGTTATTGTCCCTGTTATACTATTATTTTTTCCCCCCTCCTAAGAAGGATCTGGGGAATGAGAGTGTTTTTTTCTTTTTAAGTCACACATAGACACAAAGTACAGGTTTTTGTTTTCAGATTCAAGAAAATGGCTTCTCTTCACACAAAAAGACTAATAAATGGAAACCAGAGGGTTATATTAATCATCACCGAAGTATTATAGAAGCGACATGGTGCCTCTGAACCCGTTTGAATGCTTCTCACCCGACTGCGATCACGTTGCAGAAATCAAACCGGGAATCAGCCGTCACAATGGTCACTTTCACTCCGTCCAAGTCTCCTTGGAATGCACTCAAATCCCTCCACCCTCTTAAACCACCTCTTACCTAAAGTGTGAACTCAACATTACATCATCCGAAAGGTGCACTGGCCCTGCCTCTCGCCGTGGGAGCGCCTCCGCCATTGGCCAAACGCCCCTCACCATCACTTCCTCCCCCCTTCTTCCCACCCCTCTGCCACTTTTATGCTGATTGAAATGAAAAAAGAATTCTGTGGGGTGTAATCTGGTGTGACGCCACTAATCCCAACGCTACAAATCACAGGTCCCGTCCGCCTCGCTCCACACAGACCCCCGAGACTCCCCGCCAGCAACTTCACACCTGCTTCAGGTAAGGCCCGGTGTGATCCTTCTCTTCTGATGAGATGCTTTACGCTCTTTTTCCTCCTCAGATGTTTTACACCAACCCTCAAACTCTAACCTTTCTCTGAGTCACGCTGTAGTTCAGCCCTTGTTGATGGAGCAGTGATTTGGACCTTGATGTTCTTTTGCAAAATAGCATGAAACAAAAGAAATGAGAATATTTGGCAGAGAGAACATTGCCGTCTTGTTTTTTGAGGTATTCAAGTGCTAAATCTGTTGAGGTGAAGGCTGTTGTTGGGCGTACCTTGATCCGTGGGTGCATCATAGGACTAACACTGGCAAGGTTCAGAGCTGCAACCCCACTGTGACCAACGATATGTGGTCACAGGGGGATTGAAGAACAACTAACTTTAATTGTTCAATAACCAATAAAAGGAAATGGAGTGATGAAGGTTTATCTGCACATCAAACCCATGAGGAAAAACTTTAGTTTAACTAAGCAACAACTATTTTCATCATCTTTAATCTGATGATTATTTCCTCAATTTATCATTTTTTATCTGTAAAAAGTTATTTTGGTGTTGTAAAAATATTCATATTTAAAACTGAAGATGATGTCTTCAAGTTGCTTGTTTTTTATTTTTACTTGATGAATAATCAAAACTAGTTCTCATAGACTGTCAATCAAACAATTAGAACAAGTGGATACTGCATCTGCTGCTTTAAAGGGAAGATTTATGGGAAGTTCAAGTTACTGAATACTTAACTGATCAGGTTTCTGAACTTTTATGGTTAAACAGGATCTACTGGCTCAATCGTAAAGAGTTTAAACCTTAAACCTTCACAATAAATGCAATCCTGTTGATTATGAAACAGGCGACCTTAAATCTCCTGGTAAATCATCCAGGAATGGGCAAGAGCTAAATATAGCTGAATCAAGGTACCCTGTGATATCAGAGAGGGTGGGATGAAGGGGGATTAATGTGGACACAGTGTGTCAATTGTTTTTATTTCAGTCAGATTTTTTTCTGAGATTCATGTGACTTAAAAGCTTCCTTCCATTTTCCTCCAGACGGTACGAAGCTGATATAAAGAGCAGAAGACATGGCTGTGGTTGTGAGTACTTTTCCTGACTTTAAACTGTATTTCACGTGGATTTCTGAGCTGTAATGGGAGCGCTGCAGGCCGGTGAATTACTAACACTGCCCACACACACAAATACCTATTCACCTCCCTGTAACGTGGACTGCAGCTCAACTTTTCTCAGGACCAAAGCCCATTGTTCAGGATGTAGTCAACAGCTACAGTAGCTGATAATCTCTGATCTGTGCCTCTGGTCTACTACAAGTCCTTACCGTGTATTTACAGGCTTTACTGGACTCATGTGAGAGAGATTAATCGAACACTGAGGCCTATTGATTATGCTACTGCAACACTGGCAGACTGGAATTTTGTCTTAGATTAGATTAGGCGTGTTTTTAAACCTCGCACAACACGACCAAGTCATGCGAGGGAATTAGAACGACAGAGACAGGCTTTTAACTTTTTTTCTCACCGTGACATTCACGGAGCAAAAACAACTTGAGATCATCAGATTTATAACAAGTCAGCAGCAGATTAATGTGCTTACGAGGAAACAGTATTTCTGTGTGCAGGTGTTTTTTCCCATCGGCCATAAATACACCTGCTTCTGATCCTTAGTTAACCTTTGTCACAGACACAGGTGATTTTAGTATCAGGTGTAATGATGAAAATACTAATAATACAAGTAAAAGTACATAAAATATTTAAAGTCTCCAAAGTTAAAGTACCCATTTTGCAAAAAGACCAATTTCAGAATAATATATATGTTATGCTACTGCATTATAATTATTGGTGCATGATTTTAACCTTACAGCTTGTAAATCTAGAGCTAATTGGAATAACTTTAAATACAGCAGGCAGCTTAATCCAAAATAAAACATCATAGTTTATTAGTTTATTATTGTCTGTCTTCAAACTACGCCAATGTAATTCCAAATTAAATCTGACTAAAGATATGTTTAAGTGTCTCATTTAAAATACTTCAAAATTCTATCTGAGTACAATTTTCTGCAACCTGTGATTCAATTATCTTCTAGCTGGAGAAAAACAACAAAAACTTAAACTTGAATTAAGATTATTAGTCTTTTCTACTCATTAGTCAGATATTTACTGATTTATATCATAATTTTATCAAACTTTGTCAATGAAATGTTCATACATGGCATCAACACTGGTGGGTCTATTGTATATATCAGCTGCACAAATAAGACATTGCTATATTTGCACAGAACTACAGAATGGTAGCTGTAGCGTCAGCTGCACAGTAACCAATCAATCTCTCATTTGTACAATATCACTTCTTCAAACAAATATACTAAAATCTCGAAATTATAGGACAATGTGCTCTAAATAGCACAATGATTGCTAAAATTAGCTAGAATTTGGCTAAAAATGATAGAAATGCTGCCGACTGTGATGGAAATCTTGTGTGTTAGTGTGTAACTAATATTCATTTTGCCATGTTTACCACAGTCAAGCTGTACAGTATGTTTGCATCTGCTCTTCCATTAACATTGAAGCCTCCCTTTTCAGAGTGGAACTTACCGTATGGTGTCGGAGGAGGAGCAGGCTCTCAGGGCCAAGCTGGAGCGTCTCACCGTCAAGGACCACGGGCCAGTGTTTGGACCCTGCGCCAGTCTGCCAGATCACACCAAGCAGAAGGTCAATTTGAACGCATTTTAGCAAGTAAAAAAAATCTGCACACAAAACAGGTTCAAGACTTTAATCACCGCAGTAGTACAGAGTATTACTTGTAATGTACTAAAAGAGAATTAATTACCCACTCTTCATACTGTTCGTAATATATATATGTTAGTGTCTTGGTGTTCTTTACTATTTATTCCATTTATTAGCACTATAGATAAAGTTCTTATACTCTTTGCAATAACAATAATGTTGTCCAAAAAAAACATATGAATCAATGAATACTATGATAATAAATATAGTATAATAAATAAAAAAATTAAGCCACATTATAAAACAGTTCTCCATAACTCCTCCATGCACCGGTGACATGAACTGACACAGCTTTTCCTTCACTTTTCTCTCGCCAAACCATTTAAAACTTTCCAAACGGTTCGCTAACGGTCTGCTCCGGCTCCCCCTGCAGGCCAAGGACGAGCTGAACGAGACAGATGAGAAGCGGGTGGCAGCGGTGAAGGAGCTGCGAGGAATGATGAAGGAGAAGGCGGATGGAGGCGACGACGTGGCCAAAGGGGTGCAGGACACGTTTGGGGAGAAACCGGACAGTTTGCTGGTCCGCTTCATCCGCGCCAGGAAGTACGACGTGCCCAGGGCCTTTGAGCTCATGAAGGGTATGTCAGGGTTTTGTCCTCGCATCAGAGAAAAACAACCGATCGTGTCACATGGATCCAGCATGACGGAAAAGAATAAAGAGCATGCAAATCTGTATATCTGATATAAGTCAAACAGATACACACTAGTTCTTCAACAAAAGCTGCTTTGCAAACAGAACAGGCTTTGACCAACATACTCTTTCCACTGAAAAAAATTAAGACAGATCATTTTCACGCTGAAACCTTAAACTGATTTAATGTTTCCATCACAAATTTGTCGTCAGGGTTTGGAAACAGGATTCAGATCAGCAAGGGAGACTAAAACTAAGAGTGATGAACTAGTTTTAGCTTGGAAATGACAAATTAACATTCTTCTGTTGTTGAAAAATTGTAAGAAAGCCAACTAAGATTTTGATATGGTTGCTAGAGTGACAAATTCGCAGCCTGATCTGACCCTACAGTCTGTTCACGTGTTCCCACCCAGGCTACGTTCGCTTCAGGAAGGACTACCCCGAGCTGTTTGAGAACCTGACCCCAGAGGCCGTACGCAGCACCATCGAAGCCGGCTACCCGGGCATCCTGCAGAGCAGAGACAAATACGGCCGCGTGGTTCTGCTCTTCAACATCGAGAACTGGGACTACGAGGAGATCACCTTTGACGAGGTAAGATGGGGGTTCTGGGTGACAGCAATGCACATGGAAAAGCCTAAATTCTTTTTGTGTTATCCCGCGACTAAACAAACGATAAAGGTGTGTGCGTGTGCGTGTGCGTGTGCGTTCAGATCCTGCGTGCCTACTGCGTGATCCTGGAGAAGCTGCTGGAGAACGAGGAGACTCAGATCAACGGGTTCTGCATCATTGAGAACTTCAAGGGCTTCACCATGCAGCAGGCGTCAGGAATCAAACCCACCGAGCTCAAGAAGATGGTGGACATGCTGCAGGTGGGAAACTCTTACACTCTCAGTGGGAGAGCTAAATATTCAAGAAGTTAAAAACTGTACATGAAAAGCAAAGTTTACGTTTTCATGCACTTATTTTTAAAGAGGGTAAACTCTGCACTGTTAGATAGCCGAGTTGAATGTTTTTTTCATTGATTGCAGTTTGCAGGTTAGAGAATCAGTTCAGAGAAAAAAACTCTAACTCTAACCTTTCCTAAAGTCCAGGTTGAGCAGAGCATTTAACATTTAACTTAAACCAGGAAGATGCTCGGTGTTCAAACGTTTCACTGGTCCTTTGTGTTGAAATGTTCTTTAGCAAACAACAGCGTGTTCAAGGAAAGTTTTTTTTTTACTGAGACTTTTATCGTCAAAGCCATCTGACTTTTTCTTTTCCTCCAGGATTCATTCCCAGCCCGTTTCAAAGCTGTGCACTTCATCCACCAACCCTGGTACTTCACCACCACCTACAATGTGGTCAAACCACTCATGAAGAGCAAGCTGCTTGAGAGAGTGAGTTAGACAAACAGGATTCATCGATCGCACCACTGCTGCTCCCTTCCTGCACTATTCAGCCTATGAGACACAGTCATGGAAACAAAAAGTTATTTCAGTGACAGATTTGAATGATTTTACTGTCAAATAGTTTGTATAATCACACTGATATGAAGCCTTCTAGGCAGTTTTGTCAGAACAGGTTGTGAAATAAATTTTATTATCTTCATTTGCCCTTTTAATTTTGGATCTTGTACACATTTTTTATTCAGTTTTTGCTTTCAAATAAAGCTGCTTCTTAGTGACAGGGCTTTGTGATTAGCAGAGCTTACTTCTTACTTCAACATTAACAATTGATATTTGACTTCTTAAACATTTTCCACCACAGGGCATGATAGGTACCCGCTCATATTAAAGTCCCACTTATTCACACGTCGAATAGTCTGGTGCTGAAAATGCCCACAGTCTCGACACCTCTAACAGCTGATATTTTTTCTCTAGGTGTTTGTCCACGGAGACGAGCTGGAAAACTACTACAAGGAGTTTGACGCTGACATCCTTCCCTCCGAGTTTGATGGAAAAGGTTCCAAGTACGACGGCAAGGCCACAGCAGCCAAGCTGTTCGACTAAAACGCCCTCCCTCCCCTTGACAACCAGGCGAAGAGCCGCTGAATATTACAAACCCTTACAGATGGTGGAGACTCAAAGCCTAATCTAGCTGTGTGGTTGTAGGAAGAAGAGCGTTGTTGTTTATTCAGAGGTTCTGACAAAAGTACGGTCCAACAGGAGCGACTCTGCAGTACTCTGTTTGAGTCATTTGACATTTTAACATGTTACAATTCCTCATTTTTAGCACTGATTACCAGTCCTAGCCATTATAGGACTAGAGACACACTGATGGCAACATTTTTGGCCATTAATAGCATGTACTGCCTATACTTTATATTTCTGCAGATTGTATTACAAAAAAACAAGTTGTTTAAGATTCCCTCTGGGCCATCACTGACTTCAATACAATGTGAAAATCAACCTTCTTAGTGGTGGATGAAATGGCACGGTTTGGGAAATTGTCAGGGTTATCACAGGTTTGGCCATTCAGATTCATTTCAAAGCCATTTCATGGAGAAAGTGCTCACAGCCTGGCTTTCTGCAACAGACCACAGTTCATCCACACAGCTTGCTTTAAACACTGGCAGGCCTTTCTCAGTCTCCACCCTCTGGCGCCCGTCTCTCCTTGAACCACAAGGCTGATACTCCAACAAGTGCCTGTCTCTCATGTGTTTTTTAGATTGTTCTTCAGTATGAATATTATGACGTTACACCCACTGTGCTACCTGGTGCACCAATAAGAATGTCGATAAATGTACAATAAACTGTATATAAATATAAGTTGTTGTCTTTGCATCTGTTGTCCATCTGAACAAGACTATGAATCAGCAGCTGTGCTAAATGTGGTATTGTGCTAACATACTCGCGATGATCTCGGTCAGCAAGGTGACATTTGCTAATTTGCTCTGAAGTCGAGTTGTGGCTGAAAGGACTGTCACTGGTTTTGCATTTTGCTTCAGTGTCTGTGCAGAAGTAGTTAGAAAATTTCAATTTTGACCTGGTGAAGGCGCTAGAGGTTAAGTTAAGGGATGATAATACAGTGAGTGGGGGAGAGAGCGAAATGAATGCAGCTCACACAGGGGAGCAAAGGTCAGGGGAACTCCAAAGTCAATATGAGTCAGCCTCTGGGGATGGAGAACGTCTGTAGAAAGTTTCATGGCAATCCATCCTATAATTGTTGAGCTATTTCAGCGGTGGAATAACCCAAAACAACTTATAATAAACAGACCCAAAAAATATATATATGTAAGGAAATTTTTTATTAATGAGTGAGCTCAAATATGACATATCCGTCACAGTTGAGAAAAAAAAGATTAGATTACAAATGTTACACCCATATGCTGACATATAGTGCTACACAGAACAATAGGAGCCATAAGGACAATAAAGTGCAAGCAAAAAGAGTCCATATCTCAAACAGTCAGGACATATTGCACAAACAGACACGGTGGTGCCGCTGTAGCAGGTTGAATTCGGCTTTTAAAGGGCAGAAAGAGAATTCAAGTTGTATTAAATCTGATGTGGAAATGATGATTAAGCAGACAGCCAGGAACTTGGGTGGAGTTTGCCACATGGACATGACAGAAAACTGTGATTAATATAGTTAAGTTTAGCATTTCTCAAAATAGTGATGGAAAAAGCTCCTGAACAAAAAACAGAAAACTCACTGTATTAATCCTCTGTTCACTGTATTTATTTATTTGTCTTACGTGGCAAACTCCACCCATCCGGTATGTAGCAATAAGCAGCTTAAAACAAAACTGAAAACTTGGTCACTTACGAAACACAGTAATTAGTCCTTGTTCTTAGTAATGTCGAATATGAGACCTCCATTGTATTTCAGCCAAAGCCATGTGCCTTTTTTAGGTCACTTGTGGTCAAAATGCAGCAGAATCATTAAAAAGTGCAAAGACGAGTTATTTTGCATTGAAAAGTGAAAAGAGCTCTTGGTCCATTTGTTTGGTGAGTGCAGAAACTAAGAGTCCACAACTCGATTTATTTAATACAACTGCTGTTTGTGTCCCATTTGCACTCTCTGCTCTCCTTTCTATGGAAACTGTAAACACAGTTTGGTGCAGCTCTGTCCCGAATGACTCAGGAGGCATCATCAGTAATGACTGCTGTGACCTGCTGGCTTTAAGTCCAGGCCATTTCACTGAATAGCTGCAGTAGTACGATATTAAGGCCAGTTTGCATGAACCTGAATTCAATGATTGTCTGTGTCTGTTTTTTAACCTATAAAACTTAAAAAAACTGGACACCCTGAATCCTTTATTTTGAAGGCCAGTAGAAAAACGCAGGCTGATGGTCGACCGCAAACAACGGAAACACAAATGGTGTCAAGAAAAATTGTGTCCCAATATATAAAAATAAACCAAACTTTCCTCCTCTTAATGGGAGCAAAGGTGAACAAATGATTTCATATTAAGATAATTAGAGGCACGGTCTTGACTCAGCATGTTGACATGTCAACAGAGTTGGCTCAAATGATTCATGAGAGGCCAGAAACCAAATCTGCTGCGGAGTCACATTTAAGTTAAGGCACTCAAATCTGGTCGTGAATGCATATCATACTTAAGGTTTTAAGGCTTCAGACAAAGTGTCCTTCACACGTCACAATGATTTAATTTAAACCAAATGTCTCATTTAACTTATGGACATTTGAGTACCTAGAAATTGTTTTAGCAGTAATTCACGTAGAAAAATACAGCTTCAAAGGAGGTCAAAGGTCACAGTCATCCTCCAGTTGAAGCCCACCCCCCCACCCCTCCCCATCACTAATAATAATACCACTCTACTGTCCAGACTCAAGAAGCAGCAGCTGCCAAAAATCAGCAGAGGGTGAACACGTGTTCAAGTGTTGGAACGATTCAACATGGAGTCGTATTACATTTTCCGATATTATTATCTTGTGCGAGTTTCAGTTTACAACTCGGTGCGCGCACCCACCTCCACTCGGCTGATCCAATTAGTGATTTCCTACACTTCCCAGAATTACTTACAAAACTGTAAACTGTTAGCACTGCAGTAGAGCACATACAGAACAAGCCGTACATGTGTATGTATTTTTCTAGTTCTGGTGTTTTGTTTAGTCTCCACACACAGTCTGCCTGTTACCCGCTGAGTGTGACCCCTCGGCTTTGCAGGCAGGAGTTAATGTCCCGGACGCTGCTCCTCCCGCAGGCTGGCCGCTTCTTCTCCCAGTGGCAAATGGCGTCGGTGTACTCGACGATGAACTTGTCCATCCAGGTGAGAGGCTGAGGGAACAGCACGGCTCCCTCGAAGAAGCCGAGGTGGCCTCCGTGTTGAGTCAGGGCAAATACCACATTGGGCATCTTACCTACAGCGAGAGGGAGAGAGAGGAGTGGTAGGCTTTTGCACGTGTGAAAGTTTTAAAGAATCAAAAGCAAGCTCTGCTGTCCTTGTCATATATAATCCCTCTTCTATATACTGGCTCCAGTACCATCTAAATAAAAATAAGAAAACATCTCTTATTATGCAACACTACAGTGTTTAGTTTATTGAAGCTACACTATCAGATTTTTTTGTCCACTTCAGGGCATTGGAAGCAAGCTGTTACCACAACATGACGCTTTATCGCTTCACCAAGTTAATACCGGCATAGAGTGGCCTGCTTACACATGTGCAAGACACAAAGCAACAACAGCATTTATTTGGAGTCCTCTTTCCCTCCGCCTGATAAATCCAAGTCAGGTACTTCCTCTCCTTTTAGCTCTGAAATATCAGGCTCTTTAGCTGCTAAATGCCCCACTTTGATCATCAGCTAATCATAATCTGTCTCTCTAAGCTGTTTGGCGCTGACTAAGAAGGGTACACAACATACTGACATTCTGCATTGGTTTATCACACTGCACTAATTAAAACTGCCAGCAGTTGTTTTAACGCTCTCCTTGGTAAGCACTATGACCATTTGTTTAACACCGCAACTCGACAATGTTAAAACCACAGGCTCATTTAATGGAGCTTTAAGAAACGATACTTTTTGCACGCCATTGTGCCACTTTAGTTTTTCTGGTCAAGCGTCCGTGAGCTTTTGTTAATTAAAGGCACCCTGATCTTGTGCAGGTGAAGCTAAATAATTAAACTCCTGCTTTGCGGAGGTATCTTTAAAATGGCTCGGTGACTGACTGCAGGGTCAGCGGCCAAGACGTTCAGTTTCCGCACAGAAAGACACCGTCCTCTTTCCCTTTGTTAGCCTACACCGCCGGCACACTTTCTCTTGTTTATGTGTGTCTGTGTGTGTGCGCCTGCAAACACACACCATTCAAACACGTGTTTGTAGGCGCACACATGAAAAAAAAAAAAAACACACACACACATTACGACTAGATATCTAGGGTTTCTGTGTGAGGCCATGAAATGCTGTTACTAAATCTTCAAAATGTGTCCTCCAAGAAGCCAAATTACAAAATCATACAGGAGTATTTTTTTTAGTTATTCAGTAGGTTCAAAGAGACTTCCTGTTTACCTTCCTGTTTACTAAGTGTACTCATGAGATTTGCCTCAACAAATCGTCAACAAGTAGTTGAAACAAACAATCAAAATGCAGAAGAAAGAAAGGTACTTGTGTTCTTAATGTTTCAGATTTCACTTGTCATGGGCTGAGTCATTACACACACTAATTAATACAAACAGGGGCCAATGCACGTGACCTGAGACCAAGCAGTAGGTTGCACACACGCACACACACGCACACACTGCTCTATATATATAATCCAACAGCCCAGGCGGCTCACATGGCCCTGAAAAATTCAACAAGACCGTCTGGGCTCGGCAGCATTGAGCCGATAGCTGTGACAAGACTTTATCAACACTTAAGACTCTGGCTCCGGATCCTGAGGAAGGACACCGGATTCACTTGCTCGACACTAGTCTGAATTTGTGTCACTGCGAGGACAATGTTCCACTGTTGTAGACGTCGTTCTCTAGGAAACGTAAAAAAATATTCAAAACAAACTACATCTGAGCAGTTGTAGCAACGGTTTTGTCAACGCTGCACACTTTTGCCGTGTAAACAAAGGTGCAGATGGGAAATCAGACTCCAGTATGACTGTTCTATGTGTGAATTATGATTTATCATTAAATGGATGCATATTATTGATTTATTCTAGCTTGCTTTCATGTCTGACCTATTTTCTAATTGGTCCACTAAGGCAGATTTGAAAATAACTTAACATCATTGATGTCTTGTGAACTCACTGAAGACTAACAAAACATGATGACCATATAATAATGACATGCCGATACATATTACCTCCAGTGCTTCTCATCATCTCCACCAGACGACGGAATCTGCTTTATTGACACAAACCTGCGAGCGTGCGTGGAATAGCCAGCAGTGACTGATGAATTAGAGGGTCGTCTGAGGAGTTTACCAGCAGGAGAGGCACGGTGACCTGGAGATAAAAGCAGCAGTAATTATAGCAGTAATTTTAGAGAGCATGTTATCTGTAGTGGGGTAGTCAGTGTATTAGTGAGGGTGAAGGCATTTGAAGCAGTAGTAGAAGTAGTTCAAGTAATTTCAGCTGTGGCTGGAGTAAAAGCAGAAAAAGCAGAATTCATAAAAGGAGTATTTTGACATTTTCGGCTGCTGAGAGTTAAATGAGAAGGGAGATACCGCTCTTGCATCAAGTCTGAAGTTAGACAGGCTCAGGATGACGGGTTGTGGTTTAACGGGAAGTTACGGGGCTGGTGATGTTGCCAGGCAACCAGCAGAGACACAACAGTTTGTCAAAAAATAGTCAGACCACGCTGCTTCCTCCAAAACCACAAACTTTTTTCTTCTCTTTTTTAAATGAGCATTGAAGGGAAGCAGTGTTTTTTGAGCTTTGGACACAACCAGGTCGGATCTGTGCCTCCAGTCTTTATGCTGAGTTGAACTGCTCCTCATGGCTTCACTCCATAATTCAAGCCAAGACATGATGGCATCTTCTCTTCGAAATAACTTTGGAGTCAAAGTAGTATATTGAGTACTGTCAAGTAGTAATTGTAGTAATAGTAGACACTGTAACATTAACAGGCAAGAGTGGTATTAAGTTTCATGCGAATACTAATCCTCATAGTTGGTAGAAAAGTAACTAACGAAGGCATAGCAGAGGTAAAGGCAGTAGTGTGGCATAATTTTTATATTAACAGTAGTCTCATCTCTCCGGCTTCCTGTGCACTTATGACTCACTTTGTGGATGTGGTGAACGCAGCTCTCCTTCTCGTAGTACTCCTTCAGGGAGCTGTAGCCGTGAAACTTTCTGCAGTGCAAACAGTGAGATAACATAAGTGACAGCACCGGCCATTAGCAACCAAATCAAAATGTAAAAAAAATCCAATCCAAACGTCACCTCATGATGCTGTCATCGATCTGCATCAGAGATGTGGCTGCATACAGTCTGCTCATGTCCGCATCTCCAATGTTGCTGGAGTTCATGCTGAGCAAACTGCTCCTGTTGAAGTTTTTAAAGGAATCAGGGCAGGAAGATTAATGAAGTAATGCAGCAACTCCAAATCACAGCTGATGACCACACAATTGGCCTAATTTGGCATTTGGCTGAAATACTGATATTTCTTTTTATATATTTTATTCTATACTGATAGACAATCAAGAATATACTGTCTCCTGTGGATTATTCTCTTAGTATTTTACTTTCTTGCTGCAGAAATCTACTCTAACAATTAATGTAGAGACAACTCTGTATCTTGCTGCTTTCTGACACCAGAATAATACAATGCTGCAAATTAAGTGCAATGAATAACACTGGCATGGAGCTAAAA
>JAOXYL010000090.1:5530880-5541577 GCA_028564955.1 Terapon puta | reverse complement strand
ATGACCAAGACTGAGCTCCACTCTCTGGCCTTCTCTCTGCTACAGCTCCAGTTCTGCTGGCATGGCTTCAATTAACCTCAGTGTGACGCAGCTGAAGATCAAACTCCTTCTCTTAAGCATGACATGATCTTCATTCACACTCCTAATTTAACTATGATTGCCAATAACGCTTGACCACTAAGCTGTTTGTGTTTGGTGACAGAAAGTGACGGTGTGGTTCATCTGTCCGTAGATGTGAACGACTGTGCCGGCCAGCCATGCGAGAACGGCGGCACCTGCAGGGACCTGGATGGAGATTTCAAATGCCACTGCCCGTCCCCTTATGTGGGCAAACATTGCCAACTGCGTAAGTGTTACTAGTTAGCACTCGTTGATGGATCAAAATCCCACAGAAAATCCAAAGATCCAAATAGTCATCTTAATCACTCTCATTACTTTCGCCTGAAAATGTAAAGGACGTACAACTGTTTTAACAAGGTATAAATTACACAAATTCAATAATTTCACCTTTATTCGTGAAAGCAAACTGCACCACACGCATGCACGTACAGGTCCACTGATTCCATATTTAACAGTGTACTACTGCTGTCACAGAAAATTGAGTTATAGAAATATATGAATTAAAGAAAGACATTAATGCTAATTGAATTGGGAAGGAGGCCAACCGTCTGCATTTAGATGATTAATAGGGAGTGTATATAGGGAGCCTGCCAGATGAGGAATCATTTACTTTATTTAATTAACCTCTACAACTTTAATTACATCATGGTTTATATGGCTTAGTGAAGGTATGACACACAAGAGATGTGGCTCAATGTGCATTAGACATTGATCCCCTCTAGTATTATTCTCTACAGTCATTGTGTACAAATGTTGTATAGACACAAAGGAGCAAAATTTCAATTTATTGTACAAACAAAAAAAAAAAGAAATGTGAGAACTTACCCACACACATGTTCAAATCAGCTTTGATTCTGAAGGTCATTGTATGCCAAATTTGCATAATTACCACAGTGGGAAATCATACACTGACATCAGAATCATCAGAATCCCCCCCCCCCCCTCCACTTTTCCCCTTCAGGCTGTATTTCTCTGCTCGGCATGGAAGGAGGGGGCATCGCTGAGTCCCAGATCTCAGCCTCATCGGTCCGTTACAGCATGCTGGGCCTGCAGCGCTGGGGGCATGAGCTTGCCCGCCTTCACAACAAGGGTCTGGTCAACGCCTGGAGCTCCGCTGCACATGACAAAAACCCATGGATAGAGGTGAGACCAGCGACACGGAATGACACAGGTCATAGGTAGAAAGGTTTGAAAGGGTGTCACATTTATTTTTGTAGAACTTTTATAGAGCTAGAAAAAAACATTTCATACATGAAGAGGCTTTTACTTCACACCTTATGTATGTTTCTCTCTCTCCACAATTTCAGATCAACATGCGAAGAAAGATGCGCTTCACAGGTATCGTGACGCAGGGTGCCAGTCGCATCGGAACAGCTGAGTTCATCAAGGCCTTCAAGGTGGCTTCCAGCCTGGATGGGAAGACGTACACCTTGTACAGAACTGAGGGAGAGAGGAAGGATCATGTAAGGAGATACAGCACAATCCAGCAAAAAACTGCACTTATAAAATGAGCCAATAGAGGGAGCAGTGACAAACACAATGTACACTGGTCACACAACATAACAAATCAGGCACTGTACTTAATTTACTGTTTCATATATGTTTGCTATTTTTTCTGATAAGTAAATTGACTTCAAATTAGCTTGAAATAAAGAAATTCTTACTTTTTCTTGTTTCACGTTAACTGCTATTTATTAAGAAAACCTTAATCTACTGAAAGAGTCTGAAATAGCAGTGAGCTCAGCGCAGTTTGGTAACTCCTCCTTTCTTTGTAGGTATTTGTCGGAAACGTGGACAATGACAGCACCAAGACCAACCTGTTTGACCCCCCAATCATTGCTCAGTACATCCGCATCATCCCAGTGGTGTGTCGCAAGGCCTGCACCCTGCGCATGGAGCTGGTGGGCTGTGAGCTCAACGGTAAACAGAAAAAAACATCTGAATATTATTGTCGTTCAGTTGTCTGATGTTTGTTATTGGCTAACATCTTTTCACAACTTCAGTCATTCAAAAAACAGGTGGGGAAAATTGGCTTCTTTTTTAAAACCTATGTTTCCTCACTAATTGTTTTCAGCCCTGAACTCAGTGATTGATCATAATTCAAAGGATGTTTCTCAGAGGATTACTCTACTTTGTAACAGATGTGCATTTATCAAAACCACATGATCATATTTTACCACAGTTACAGTGACAAACTGGCTGCACTTCGGATGCTAATAATTCTCCTAAGATTTGTTTCTTTAACTGCAGAGAAATATTTAGTCATATTCATCATCTAAAAACTGTCACCCCAGTAGGAAAATATAATTATTGATCCTTTTTAGTCTGCATTCAAACAACTTTCTGTTCCTTTCATTTGAAGCCAGTGTGGTTTTTTCAGGCTTGCCAGCCTCATTAGAGGGTCTCATATTCATCTTTCTTGCTGGTCGTCTCATTTATCAGTTCAGTGTTTGTTCTTCATCCGTCCGTCTTCCCAGCTGTGCATGAATTTAAAATGTCTATATTTGCAGCATGTTTTCTTTTGGGGTAAGCTGTCAATCCAGCATGTGATTACAGCCTGCATGGGCTCCTTTTTAAATAGCTAAAAGAACATTAGCCTTAATGCAAAATGGTCATTAATTTTTTTCCTGAAGGTTCTTGGTCCAAATTTATTCCATTGTATGAATCAACTGAAGTGTAAAATGATGTCATGAAAAAGAGAAAGGATTTTGCATAAGCAGCCGACGATGCTGGACAGCTGAAGTTTTAAAAAAATGTTTCATGCATCTTTGACCTTCTGTTCATCTGACCTGCATGACCAGCTGCTTCAATAACCCACACTCATTAAAAAGTTTGTTAGAGCTTATTTTAGGTTGTACAATGAGTTCCATGAGTCAGTTTGGATTTGTCCTCTGCTCATACTGTGTGAAGTGATACAGAAAGTATGAGATTACTGTAAACTTGCAGAGGATTACTGTATAATTTAAAATGTGATCAATCTGAATCACGGATGGTAGAAACGAATAGCTGAAAACACTGTTAGATTCCAGCGTGTAAGCTCAGCTAATCCTAAAGCTGCACATTTCTGGTTTTGCCGTTATGCCTCATCTTTGTCCACCACATCTGCAGCACTCACCCTCCACATCATCCTCTCTGGGTGTCTGTTTGCTGCTTCACATCACTGGCTGGCCTGTGCCGCTTCCTGTCCGCCCCCTGTCTATCATACTTTCTCTCTCTTTCCATCCCTCTCTCTCTCTTTTTCTGTCTCTTCCTCTGCCTCTCTGCCTTGTCTCACCTCTGCAGTGTATTCAAACACTTCAGGTTGCTCGGAGCCGATGGGCATGAAGTCCCGGTTGGTGTCTAACCGCCAGATCACGGCCTCCAGCACCTTCCGCACCTGGGGCATCGAGGCCTTCACGTGGTTCCCTCACTACGCCCGTCTGGACAAACAGGGCAAGACTAACGCCTGGACCGCCGCCACCAACAACCGGTCTGAGTGGCTGCAGGTAAGAGGAGAATGTGACAGTGCTGCACGTTGCTTTTACTTGGTCCACAGCAGGGCTTCTAAAGCAAACCTGTTTCCGTGCTCTCAGGTGGACCTGCAGTCTCCCAAGAAGATCACAGGAATCATCACCCAAGGGGCCAAAGACTTTGGCTCCATCCAGTTTGTCACAGCCTTCAAAGTGGCTCACAGCGACGACGGACAGTCCTGGACCATCGTGACGGACGAGACCACAAAAGCAGACAGGGTCAGTCAAGCTGTGACCACACAAAATCTCGAGTTAAAAACGAAACTGTGGAAATGAAAAAAAATAGAACCACAGATCCACTCATGGAAGAACATATGTGAAATCCATTACATTAATGAATGACAAACAAACAAATCTCAGAGGAAAATAAGCAGATAAGGTAGATAGAATTTTGAATTTTCTGAAAAAATAAAGCTTAATATGAGCCTTTTTATTTGTGTGAGCTTGAAGAAAACTATAAAAAAGGAGTAACGGTGTATCTGACGTACTCGTCTACACACCTGGAACTGATTATGTTGACACTGGCTTTGATTAGTTTTCTGTGTGCACTCATTCATAATGCATCCAAAAATCTATTCACCTGCCAGATGTCTGCCAGAGTGCAGCCAAATGAAGTCATTAAATCAAGATTGTGGAACATTGGCAGTTTTCTGTGGTTTAACTGATGAAACGTTAATAAGCTCTGTTAATGATTTGAATCTGTCCTTTATAGGATAATGTTTGTATTTGTTTATGAGTCTGTAGTAATTACCAATTTTTTACATTGTTTTTTTTATCTTGTATCTGAGTTCAGTTATCTTTCTTCTTTCAAACAAGCAAACCAAAAACACTGCACTCAACTCCAGACAGTGTTTTTTAGCACTGCGTTACGATGGAAACCCAGCTGCGTCATTTCTTTGTTTTTCTGGATTGCTAAGGCTAACAGCAGTTATGATCTGTGTTGTTTTGATTGGTCTTTCTCTGTCCAGATCTTTCCAGGCAACAGCGACAACAACGTTCACAAAAAGAATATTTTCGAGCCCCCCTTCTACGCCCGATACGTCCGCATCCTGCCGTGGGAGTGGCACGAGCGCATCACCCTGCGAATGGAGCTTCTGGGCTGTGACGAGTAGCGACGCCCTGGACCTCCCTCCCCTCCTCCTTCTCCTCCTCCTCTCTCTACCTCCTCCCCCCTTCCCTCCCCCTCTTTCCTCCGTCCCCTCTCCCCCTCCTGAGCCACACCTGCACTGCCTTGCTCTCAGCCCTAGGGGGCAGCAAACACCAGAGTAGCGCACCACCTTCGCCTCAGACCCCGGCTGGTTGGAGGCGGGGGATGTTACCCGTAACCCCTGTCACCAGGGCCCCGATTGAGTTTGTCTCAGCTCTCAGTTTGTCTCCTGAACTGATCATCTTTTCCATCTGCGATCACCTCAAGAAAAAAATGCATTTCTTCTTTGTTACTGAGCAGAGCTGAGATCAGATTTTTATCCCACCTACAGGCTAAATCGAAGGTGGAGACTCTTTCGTCCCTGTGTCAGAGGTCAGGGGTAACCGGTCTGCTGCTGTATCAGTTGGTGCTGCCTGGACTCTGATCCTAGATCAGTTCTACCCAGAACACTGAACCTCCAAGACCCACGGCTGGTGATGTACATAAGCTCCACTGAACGGCTTTCACACGTCCTATAACCGAACATTTCACCTCTACTCAAGACACGCAGAATAAATATTATCTTCAGAAGATATGGGGACACTTAATGGTGTATAATAGAAAATCTGATGATTTTTTTGGCAAGTAAACTTTGTATTTAAGTCTGTTGAGAACCATGCTTGTTGTTTTTTAGGCAGAAAAACAAGCAGCAAGAAACACCAAATACTTTAAAATCAACTGACAAGCAAATTTTTTCTTTTGGTCTTAAAACAAGAGACTGAATCGCAAGGTGTCCCACTGCGTGTGCTTCATTATTTCTCTGCAGTGGGTTTAGACAGTAAAAAGCGCAGCTCAGGTTTCCTACAGTACGTTTGTTTGAGCTGCTTTAGAGAGTTAACATCCGAGGTATAAACACAGTATTCACTCTGGTAAACATCTACGTGTAGTAGCCAATAACAGAAGAGTGAGCGTCCCACTATTTACACAAATCCTCACTTTTACTGAACATGTGTACAAAAGTATATTCAGCTTTTACTAAGCTCCATCTAGTGTAAAATCAACTCTTGTGCCAAAGTCCCCTCAGCTTTCTGTCTCTGGGTTCATTTAGGAAAATATAATTTATCGCGGACTGACGGATAACAAAAGATTAATCTGATCCATTAAAGCTCATTCATCGTAGAACAGTCAAACAGATGTGATCTCAAAGAGACAGGAGACGCCCTCATTGTCACAAACAAAGGACAAAAAGAGTTTGAGATCATTGTCAAGTAAACGAGAAGAAACACTTTACTGCTTTTGAGGAAATGAATGATGATGGTTGACTGAGATTTACATCACAAGAAAAAAACATCTTCCACAAGAACACACTTCTTTTGAAATCTTAAATTATTCTCTCTGAATACTTCTCGTCACTTGCATTGCTTTAACCTGTGACAATAAATCCACTATTCATATGTCATTGGCTGCTACAGCAAACATGACTTGGTTTAGTTAAACGTTTGTTTTCAGTTAATAGTCGATTTGTCTTTTAGAGGCTGTTTGAAGTGGAAAAGACGCTCGTATTGAATTATTTCTTGCCGCCTCTGATTTTCAAATCTGGACTCATTTCCACTTCAATTCCTTTTTCCTTTTTTTCTTCACAGTGAGCTATCACTATATTATACAACACATTAGCGTTTTCCCAGAATGACTGAATTTAAATCAACAATAGTCCAGGCATTGTGTTTGTTACTAATTGGCTAGCTTCACAAAGAGATTAACAGTAACGCAGAGGCTGCACGTTCAGACTTCATGATGGATGTTATCGTCTCAGGACAAAGCAGATCACTCCCAATTTACAGTAAAAGCTTCTGAAACTATCACTCACTCGGCTGCGCTTTCTAGTTGTGTTCACACGTTTCACTTTTTTTTATGGCACTTTGATCTTTGTGTTTTTGACATTTTGAAATATACAAAAACAGAACAAAAAAAAACAGTATTGTGCATTGAAGAACATACACAGATAAAACATATTCATCACTACATGTAGAAGTAAAATAAATAAATAAATAAATAAGAATAGAAAATGTAGTTCAGTTTCTTTGTTGGATTAAATTGAAAGTCTGGTGTGGGGGGGATCCCTTTGGTTGTTCAGTATTAATATGTGACATGCATATATACAGTACCTTTGTACTGAGATGTGTCCATATTCGTAGATGTTAATGTTTGCCATCTTATTTAGGGTCCAACATTATGCCTCCAGTTCAAAGCTGAGGCCCCGCTGATAAGACTGTAAAAGAGAAACCAAATTAAAGCTGATTTTTTACGGTTCCGCTGGACACGTGACACGACCCGTCATATCATCTGCTTCTGCCGCCCCCCGTCACAGTATTCTAAACCTTTCCCACCCCATGAATTATGAATTATGGGCTTGTGCAATATTATACTGTGTTAGTTTTGATAACAATGAATATTAATTCAAGATCCTTAAAAAATGCATGAGGGGATAGCGGTGCCACTGAGCGGTCGAGGATGGATGTTGGTGTCAAACACTGTACAATATTTATTATTGTCGCAGACGATTGCAGGAGCCGTCACCCTCGTTATCCACGTCTGCATGCTTTTTATCGACTCGTGTTGCTCAGTTGAACCACTTTTTGAATTTATTGGTGACGTAGTTCCTTTTTTTTTTCTTCTTCTTTTTTTTCTAGGTGTTCATCAACATTCAAAAGTGTTGTAGAGATCTTGTTTCCCCCCCGCTGTTCAGGTTTTCTATGATTAATCAAAAACAAATCGATGACATTGATGTGTTTTTATGGTATTATGAGTTCATTTCTTGCTATACTGACTGTTGACCTCATAGAATTTTTTGACTGGATTTGAAGTTTTTGTTTTTTATTCCAGTATTGTGTTTCTAAGAGGATTCCTTCATGTTTGGCCTTTGTATCTTAAAATGACGAATAAATAAAGTATTACAAAACAAACATTTCTAATTGACTCAAAATGATTTGAATAGCACAGCAATAGTCTGCACTTGTATATATGTATATGAATAGATGGAATATTTAGGGTACTGTTAATCATATTGCTGAATTGGAGCTGTTTTCCATTTAAAAGGTGGAAGATCAAAAGACCAAAAGCACTGAGGGTCGTTTTGCCTGTTTAGCATTTAAACCCCCCAGGGCCCTAATCTCTCTTTATACCACCACACAATCTTCCAAAGGTATCATCTCCCCTCCTCGGTCTCCTTACAGCCTGTGAAGGTCACATTGAACTGGTAAAATCTCTAAAAATAAAAATAAGAAAGCACATTCAGAGTGTAAATAAATCATTGTGGAAGAACGTCTTTGCCGTGGTTCAACACAACAGAGGAATTTGAGGGGAAAAGGCTGCCGTGCCCTCAGATTACGTCACTTTTTGTGCTCAATTAGTAAATACCAGCTAATTATCATGTAAGACAACAGTTGTCAGGTGATCTTTCCTAGTTACCAGCAGCCCTCCCCCCCAACAAACCAGCTGTTTTTCCTCCTCGGTCGCTGGCGTTTAAAGCGTTGAGGACCTAATGACAGCTTTCTCTTCTGTGTCCTATTCAAATCTCCATCTTGTCTTCCCCCATTGTCCTTTCTCTGCACAGCTTGAGGAGGGAAATTCAGTATTTAATGCAAAGGTTTTTCTATTCAGATATGTTTCCCTGAAATTACACTAATTATCTGCATTATTGCTTGATTTCCCTCTATGTTGCCATGTTGTTATACTGAGGAAAGTATTTATTCTTTACCTTGGAAACATGCACAAGTGCTTTTACCAAATGTCCAGATCGAATTGGTGTCTTCAGCAGCCATACTTTTTTTTTTTTACTGATTTAATCACCTATTATTTCAACTTTATATAATCCAAAAATTCTATAGTTTACCATTTTGAGATAAGTAGCTGCCTCTTACTACACCTGATAAAATACAGATACAGAAAGAAAGAAAGTAAAAAAATAACCAAGAAAGAAAATGAACCTCTATGGAAATATGAAAATGCCCATAACCTGCACATTTTGAGGACAATTGCACTTTATTCTATTTTAAACCAGAAGTTTAAAATACTGGTAAGTGTTTTCCAAACTGAGACAAAACTGCTGCTGAATACTGACAAATATTTTCTATGTAACTTGCAAAGTATCTCCCAGAGTTGTCTTGGAAAATACGAGGAATTGAATCCGACTGGCTGCACCTCCTCCGTCAGCTCAGTGCCAGGCTTCCCTCGTGTTTGGTTTCGCGGTATGACAGCTGGCCAGGGACGGACAGAGGCGTTGGGCCAGAGCAGACAGGAAACTGGAGGCACCGCGGTGGGCTGAAACAGGAAGGATCCACTCCTGGAAAACAACTGCTATTTCAGATCAGGTATGTACCAACGCTGAAAACATCTCAAGAGGGGGAAATCCTATGTTATGTCAGCTCAAATAAAACTTTGCAACTGTTCATTTGAGAGGTGATTAAGGGCCTTTAAGCGGTGATGATCATAACTATACCCTCTTATCGGCATTTTGTATGTTTAATGGTGCTAAACTTAGACAGCAAGTAACAAAAAAAGATGGAAAATTGTAGCGTTTATTTGTTATTACAGTTCATTTTACCCTTCATCTTTTAATCTAGCTGCAAACTGTCACCCTGAGCCCTGCAGTTCACTCTCCTGTTGGTCTTTTATTGAAGCCTTCCTCTCTAATCATTTCAGTCACACTAAAACACTCTCTCACACACACACACACACCTTTTGTGACTAACCATCCTCTGTGTTAATGACAGTGTGTGACTGTGCACGCTGACACCATCGACTGCTTCAGTCTTCAGTCAAACCGCACAAATGCAAACACACACAAACAGTCCCGTCTCGTCCTCTTTCATGTCGTCTCTGGGCTCCGGGTCCAACGCTCCGCTCGCCTCTCTGGGCCCTGAATGTTGCTGCCTCGCAGAAATTACACCCCTCCAGCGGCACTGTTGCCCTGCAGTTCACAGGGGCCGCTGGTATTTGGGGCCTCGGGCCGAAACCTTTCATCTGGAGCTTTGGGAAGAGCACCGGTCTGGTCGCTTCAAACACGCTGGGAGATAATGGCTTAGAGACACACAGGGAGGGGAAACGGCTGTCACGGTGGCTGAGAGCGGGGGCTGCAGCCGGGTGCGAACTCTAAGGGAGGTTTCGTGGTTTTAAGAGCTGATGATGACTACTCTGGCTGCCTCTTAAGTTTCTATTAAGTTGAATTTAATTTGGGAATAAAGAAACATCACAGCTTCACTGAAATCCACAAATCAAGCTTAATTTCTTTGTGACCTGGGGCAGCATGTTGTCTTCTAAACTGCTCTTTAATACTTTTAGATGTTACTAAGAAAGTAACACACTTAACCAAAACTTTTAGAATATGAGTGTTTTGAGTGATGCTGACGTTTAGCAGGTATAATGTCCACCACGATTTGCTCACATGCTACATCTTAGGCTAAAAGACGTCATTATTTTTGCAGGTATTTGGTCATCTAGCATCTTGCGGTGCTGTGAGTTGAAGTTTGGGATCACCAAATTTATTACAGTTCATCTTGAGTAAAACTGCACTTTTATGGAAATTAATTCAGAATTTTTATTTTTGCAGCTATTTTTTAATTAAACTTTTGACCTGACGGTGTATGAAAACTTAAAGGGAGATCATCTTTAGAACATGAACAGCAAAAACAGAAACAGAACATTTCACAGAAATCCATTTGATAGCTGTTCGATTCGTTTCGCTGAAAAACAAACGTATCCGCCTCAGTGCACCTCATGAAAAACTGGAGCATCACCAAAGACAGTACGGTTCGTCCTCATCTCATTAGTCCGTCCACTGCTTGTTGAGACATTTCAAACTTCAACCTGCTGTTTGTCACAGGCTCATCAGAGTCAGAAAGACTCATCCTCGCTGAGCGGTGAATGCTCGGATAATATACTTG
>JAOXYL010000090.1:5515832-5527409 GCA_028564955.1 Terapon puta | reverse complement strand
CTTCTTGATATGATTACTGATGTGTTTGGTGTTATATAGATTCATACACTTACACACACACACACACACACACACACTTACACACACACTCCCACACACACACACACACACACACATATATATGTTTCGAGTGTGGTGACGACAGTGTCGGTGCTCCCTCAAAGAGGATGCCTCGGTCAGTGACGTCACGGCGCTCCTCGGGGAGAGAGAGAGAGAGAGAGAGAGAGGCAGCAGAGGATGAGGAGATGAGCTGAGGAAGACGCGGCAGCTGCTGATCTGTGAGTGACTCTTTACTCTCTTTTTTTCTTTCCCCACATAAACAGACGTTCACGATGCAGTTTTGTACATTTCTGACTTGTTTCATATTTGCATGTTTCGGAGCGGGTGTGTGAGTGTGTGCGCTGGAAAAGGGGGGACGGGGGGTCTTTAGGTTGAGGTGCGGCTCAGAAATAAAGAGGAGAGTTATTACAGTCACAGATGTGCTGGACAGTGAAGAGAGAAGTGCGTTAAAGGAAAATCTGTGAATGCATTTTATGCTTTTTTCTTCGTCCGAGATGAGAGCAAAGTTTCCCCTGACTGCTTTAACATGTCAGGAGTCATCACATCACTTCTCACAGATTCAGGCTGGGAAAAGTTCTTTTTATTCCGCATGACGGAAAGTGCAGCAACAGACTAGCAGACTCACTATAAAGACTAAATGAGTTTGTGTGTGTGTGTGTGTGTGTGTGTGTGTGTGTGTGTGTGTCTTTGTCATGTGTTTTAAAGAGCTCTTGTGAAATGTTATTAACCCTGTCTAATCAACTGAGCCATGTTATTTTTAATTTATGTTTATCTTCTAACTGTACTCTCCAATGAGAGTGATAAATAAAAACTTTCATTAAATTATGGCTCCTGTCCAAACAGTCTGCAGTTGTTTCCTCCTGCTGGTATTTATGACACACATTGAACCGAATAAAGAGCTCGGTCTTTAACTCCCCCCTCCCTCCCTCCCCGGTTCAGCAGAGGACAGCGCCATGCTCGGTCTACTGCGCCCCCTACTGGCCGCCTGCGTGTCCCTGCTGCTGGCCGGCGGACAGTGCAGGAGCCCCCGATACAACAACGGCTTTCACTACCAGGACATCAGCAACGGGAACGGAAACGGAAACGGAGAGAGTAGGTCATCAGTGTGTGTGTGTGTGTGTGTGTGTGTGTGTGTGTCTGAGAGAGAGAGAGAGAGAGAGAGAGAGAGAGAGGCCACATCTGTGTACATCACAACATCTGGATTCACACCAGAGAAAGGAGAACCAGAGGTGGAACAAGTATTCAGATCCTAAAGATTTCATTTAATTTCAAATACTAATACTGTAAAAATAGTCCACTACAAGTAAAAGTCCTGCATTAAAGCCTTACTTAAGTAAAAGCAAGATAAGTTAAGATGAACTTTATTTATGCTGAAGGAAATTGCTTTGCCAGAGTACAGCGTTATTAAAAGGTGCAAATACAATGGTGAGTAGTTAAATAATAAAAATGTCTAAAGAGTAAGAAATAAGAAATACAAATATAAAGTGCAATAGTAAAAAGATTAAGAGTAACTGCATAATAAGAGAAGGAACAACCTTTTTGCAAAATATTGCACATAATAAATAATTGTAATGAATATACTATCACACACTATGTCAGTGCGTAATTTGTAAGTATGTAAGGTTTATCAGCTAAATGTACTTGAAGTTTCAAAGGTAAAAGTACTCACTGTGCACTAAAATGTGTTTTTATATTTTATGTTTTTGATATCTGATGATATCTACATGTTTTGAGTTGAGCTCATTTGAGCAACTTTACATACTCTGCAGCAATTCACCATGGTCTATAAGATCATATGTTTGTTTTCCTGTGAGAACCTCTTTTCTTCAGAAAAAAAGTCGGATCTGAGGAAGTTTGAAAAAAATTATTCAGCTTAAGAAGGAGGCAGATTTTCTTAACACAAGAAGAAAGAATTCTTCAAATAAGAAAAGAAAATCAAATAGAATGAGACACATGGTTATCGGCGGATATGCTCACAGACAAATGTAGTAAAAAAGGAGTAAAAAGTGCAACATTTGCCACTGAGATGTAGTGAAGAAGAAGCATAAAATACATGAAACAGAAATACTCAAGTAAAGTGAAGGAACCTGGAGTAAATTAACTTATTTCCAACACCCAAAACAGACGTCGTTCATGGAGATTTTGGCAAAGTGTGTAGGACATTAAACAGTTTGTCAAGTACTCTACAGCCATTTACATTTACTTAAATAAACATATTAATTTCACTTAGTTGGATCGCTGGATCATTTACTGCAGACCTGTTTGATTTCTTTTATAGAGGGGCCACATCTGAAAAAAAACGCACCAAGGGGCCACACAAACACCATCAGCCTGACTCTCCTAGATTCCCTCTGCTTAAACAGCCCACGTTGAAAGTTGTTGAAGTTTTTTATATATTTCTGTGCCAAACAGCAACCATAACTAATGAATGGGCTAATCAGCTTACTACTAAAAATGATTATCCTCTAATAATCAAACCAAAATGTAAGCACACATTTACTTAGTTTATTTGCAAGTTTAAGTAAACCTCCATATCTGTAAATAATCAAAGGGGTTGTTAAGAGGCCAGGCACCAATGATTTAATGATTTCGGGGACACCTAAATGGAGTTAGAGTCATTATGAATCTTATTAATTACAGTTATACTTTCCCTGTCACTAGAAATGAAAAGCTCTGCAGTTAAAAAGTCCCTGTTAGTGTGGTTGATCCACAAGATGACATCCCATCCATCCTTCAAGCGCTTCAGTATTATTTTTCCACACAGCAGGGATTCAAGGCACAGACCAGAGAGTTTTCATCATTATAACTAATCACATCAATTCCAAACACAGACAGTAAAATCAGGATTCTGGATCTCGACACATTGAACTTCTGCCTCTTCCAGTCTATTTCAACGGTGTCCGTCTTCACGTGGAGTCCCCGCAGCCTGCGGTGTCGGCCACCAGGGGGAGCACCGTGACCCTCCCCTGTCACTACCACTACGAGCCCGAGCTGGCCAAGCCACGCAGGACCCGGGTCAAATGGTCCTGGTTGCCCGCCAACACCGTCCACGCACCCGTGTCCCCCGCAGCATCCGCCCTGGAGACTGAGGTGATGGTTGCCATGGGCAACCGTCACCGCAGCTACGGCAGCTTCAGGGGCCGCGTGCGCCTGCGACGCTCAGTCCCGGGGGACATGTCCCTGGTGATCAATGAGCTGCAGCTCAATGACACGGGAAGATACCGCTGCGAGGTGATTGACGGCCTGGAGGATGAGAGTGTGACGGTGGAGCTGGAGCTGAGGGGTGAGTGTGTGTGTGAGATGTTTGAAGTGTACTGGTGAGGGTGAAATGTGAAGATTTGGGAATCTAGGACACTCATTCAGTCTCCGTGCAGTGAAATGTGGCTGTCATTTCAAATCCTTTTAAAAGTTACAAGTCAGCAGCTAAAGATGTCAAATGGAAAGTCTTGTGATATTACTTTTTTTGCTTTTTAATGTTTACATGTTTGCAATGCAGCAGCAATTGAATGGTTCAAGATCTGACCTGAGGAAACTTTTCCCGCTTCAATTCGATGAGGATTAATCCACTAGGAGGCCCTGCAGCAAAAATAATCTCTACACCACATGGATGTATTATGAAAGTCTGATACAGCAACACCAAACCACGAAACCACCATCATAGAAAACACATCTCTGAAACAGTTGACATGACACGACAGATGGGGCTTGAAAAATAGAAACACAAGAGGTCACTGAGAAGTTGAATCAAGCTGTAAAAAAACAAAATCTTTAGCCTTGAATCAATGAATGAACGAATGAATGCCGTCTTGTCTACCCTATTGGTCCTTATTGACAACATTTATTTAGGAATATTCACCATGAGCTGCTTAACATTTGAAATCACCAGTTTTCATAAATACACCTTTAATCAAACTCCTGCTGCACCGCTCTCTTTTCAACTAAAGCATGTTGCTCCCATGGACACTGTAATCAGTAGCATCATGACAGCTTGAAGAAAAGCCCCGCTGCAGCATGATTGACTGATTGGCATGCAGCTGCATCTGCAAGATGCTTGGAGATTTTATTCCAAGCAGAGCAGGGGAATTAATTAATTAACACCGAGTCCAATGCCTCTTCATAATGTGGAAGTGAGGAACCCCCTTTTATCTTTTCCACATATATTGTTCAGTTTCATCACATAAATCATGAATTCAGCAGCAGGTCAGATTGATCGGCTGAACGTTACATGCCCAGCACCAAACAGACAGACAGACATTAGAGATTGAAATGTTGTGGATGTGGTGGTGAAGTGACGAAATGTTGAGCTGTGTGTTTTGAAATTCTCCTGCCCACCATTCAGTCTTGTACCTCAGAATTATTGTTATTTTTTTGCATTCAAATGCATCTCTGCTTGGACTCCACCACGAGGTCCACTGTCATTGCAGTGTTGAGTATGAATATAAAAACTGTCCCAACACACTTCTTTCTCCATACAGGTGTGGTGTTCCCCTACTACTCTCGGAAAGGACGCTACCGGTATAACTTCTTTGGGGCCCAGCAAGCTTGCCAGGACCAGGACGCCACCCTGGCCACATTCGAGCAGCTCTTCACGGCGTGGGAGGAGGGGCTGGACTGGTGTAACGCCGGCTGGTTGGCTGACGGCACGGTGCAGTATCCAATCACAGCCCCCCGTGACGGCTGCGGCGGCGTGGACTTAGCTCCCGGTCTGCGCAGCTACGGACAACAGCACCGCCTCCTCACCCGTTACGACGCTTTCTGTTTCTCCGCCTCCGTCAAGGGTCAGTATTAGTGTGTGTGTGTGTGTGTGTTTTTTAAGCTGAATTTGTTTCTCCACGACAGTCTTCTCACCAACTTTTCCTGTATTAGGGACTGTGTACTTCTTAAAGCACCACAACAAGCTCAACTTCACAGAGGCGGTCCGGGCTTGTGCAAAGGATGGAAGTGAAATTGCCAAAGTGGGCCAGCTGTACGCCGCCTGGAGGCTGGCGGGATTGGACCGCTGTGACGCCGGCTGGTTGGCCGACGGGAGCGTCCGTTATCCCATCACAAAGGCTCGAGCTAACTGCGGCCCACCTGAACCAGGGGTGCGTAGCTTTGGGTTCCCACCGCTGTACCTGAAATTTGGCGTCTACTGTTATCGGTAGACGTGTCGGATCAACACAAAACAGACCCATCCGTCAGCATACTGCATCAAAGATCTGCTCGAGAGGGTAACTTTAGCTGTAGCCTTGAAGCAGTTAGTCAGTTTGTTCATTTCTGAGCTCTTTAGAGGCTGCTTGGTTTCGTTGCTCTCCACCTCCATAAGACTGTAACTGATGTCTCAGTATTGAACTTTACTACCAGTCATCAACTGTCAAACATCAATCATGTGATACCACTTGTACTTCGACAAAACGTCTGCGCTATATGGTCAGAAGTATGCGGTCACACAAACCTTACACCCACAAGTGATTGTTGAACGTCTTGTTCCAAACCTATGGGCATTTATGTTAGGTTTCTACAAGACTTTGGGACCTATCTGCAGGATTTTGCTCTCATTCAGTCACAAATGCATAAGTGAGGATGGCATAAGTCTGATGATCTCATGCAGGTGTTGGGTTATAAGTTCTGCAGTTTGTATTTCAGTTTGTCCCAAAGGCTTTGTTAGGGCTATACAGGCCAGTCAAGTTCTCCAACAACAAACTGAAAATGATGTCACAGCAGCTTTGTCGTGTTAAAATAGGAACCTTCCCAAACCTGCTGCCATTAAGTTAGAAACACTCCATTGTCTAAAATATACACCTTTTGCTGTAACATTAGAGTTATCTTTAATTGAACCTAAGAAGTCTAAACCTGAATCTGAAAAACAACCTCAGATCAAAAGTACACAAAAGATATGATGGAGAGGGTGTTGCATACTATTGGCCATTCAGTGTAAAACATCCCAATCACAACAGCACCTGAGGAGAAAGACAGCATCTTCCCGTCTTCTTGGGTCCAGTTAATTTAGCTGCAAATGTTCCTGAACAAGTTTGATTGAATTTTTTTGCAGCTGTTTTGAAATTCAACTGAACGGCTCTGACTTTCATCGACCACTGGCACCGAGTTTAATTCACAGACGATTCATTTCGAACTTAGGGAAGGTGTTGGGACTCATAAAAATCTTCATTTTCAAATAAATTCACTGCTCTCTGACCATATCCCAAACTTTCACCCATGTATTTACTGAACTATCCAGTTTATCCAATGTTCACATTGTCATTTTCAGCGATCAATGCCTGACAAGAAACATTCAACCTGGGGATCTTCCAATTACAACCACAAACTTTTGGATTAAGTGCTTTGCTAAAGGGCTTCTTGATGGTTGAGAGAGAGGAGAGTGTTCCTCATTATTTTGGTCAAATATTGCCAGTTGGTCCATGATTGTACACTCTTTAACTATTGTTATTTCCTCCACAGACTCTTTCTGTCTTTCTAACGCTGTGAAATTTACTGGAGTCTCAGATATGTCTGTGTATCCTGTTTTATAAAGTATAATGCATCTCTTTTTCATTTTTTTGAGGGGAGGGGGGTGGGGGGTGATTAAGGGTAATGCTCTGTGATTGAGAAATCATTTATGAGTGAGTATCTGTACTGTTGTGATATTTAAACTACCTTGTTTATGTCCATTGTGGAAAAAGAAATAGTGTCTCATTACATACATGTACTTTTTTTCACAATATCGCTCCACATTTGTATTATTTTCTTACAAATGAATAAAAATACTTCTGTAAAGACATTTTTATATGAGGCACCTTTGTTAGAGTAAATGAGGTGACTGAGGGAAACAAGAAGTTAAACATAAATGCTGCAGCTAAAAAGAGAATTTGGATCTCAAAGTACAGGAATGTACAATTGGTCAAAATGATTTGAGGTCAGTGCAAGAAAACGCTGGAAAGTCACAGCTGGACACATTACTGGAAAGTACAGTATGTTTGCTTCACACACAGGTGAGTTGAAGATCAAGTCTGTGTGCTCCACTTTTCCTGTGATGTTGCCACATAATAGGGCAAATACTGCAGGCTTTCACAAGTGGGGCGCACAGATTGTGATTAATAGACATTTATTATATTATTTTATATGCAAGTTGTTCCATGTGCAGACAATGACTGATGGTGAGTTTTCTTACTGTGTAACAATTTGGAAAGTTTGCCACCCGTGCTTTTATCCTTGAAATAAAATCTGAGCTGCTTACTTCAAGAGAAAAACAGGTTTTCTAAATCCATCCTATTCATCAGAAAAAAAAGGACCTCCGGCCTCGGGGACACATCTTGGTGGAAGACATCCAGGAGGAGTCGAGTCCTTCAGGTGAGTCAAACTTATGCAACAGTTTCGCTGTGTAATGGGCCTTTTTAAGTGAAAAGAGGCGGCACTTGTTCATATAGACTGTCTGAATTACATTACAATAGAATCATTACCTGCTTTGTTAACTTTGCTGAACTCTCACATGAGCTGTTAGCAGTAATCACTGATTGATAAATACACGAGGCGGACAGGAACACCCTGCCATGAACTGAAGTACACTGATGGTCTGACTTCACTGTCACTTGCTTGCATGAATCAGAGATGTGTGCAGAGATTTGGAGGCCCGAAGCTAGAGTAAAACTCAATCTTTAGAAAGTGGAAATGTTGACCTGTTGATGGTGAAGAATTTATCTTCTGCGGTCTGAAAGCATGTGAACCAAAGAGCATGACAATCCATTTTGTTTTTTGTCGAGCTATTTCAGTGTTGGACTGACCAAACAAAATGTCGAATGATTCTTAAGTATATAAATTATTCAGAAACTACTTTAATAGCTGGATCTATGAACCACTCAGATTTTTTTCATAAACCACCACCTCAGGATCTGATACAGTTTCGCTGACAGTCCAAATGGGAATGCCGGGGTAGAGAGGTGAGATGGGTCGCTGACCCGTACAAAACAGCTACTGTATGTAAACAGCGTCACTCTGTCTGGGCGCGATGCACTTTTAGATGTGTGGAGTCAAACACGTTGCTACGCCCTCCTGCATCCGGGTGCGAACACAAGTCCCAGTGATTATATGGCCAGCAGGTTTTTATAAACTCGTCCTATTTACACCTGCTGGCCAAACACATTTAACACGTACACATACACACGTATGTGGGGATTACATGCCTGAACGCACACTGCCATGCACACATTAGATTAATGCACACGTGTACAGTGTGACTGCACAAACACATCACATTCATGCATATAAACATGCAGCCACACGTGTCGTTATATACATACAGGGCAGCTCTCCCCGGTCTGCACACACACACACACACACACACACACACACACACACAAACAGAGCAGATCTGTTTGTGGCGACTGTAGTGATGAAGGTTGTCGCTGTGGAGGCTGATGAAGGAGCTATTTACTGTGTGTTTTTTCACGGTTGGGTTCCACAGGAAGGTAAAAACAAACTAAATGCCGGGCTTGTTCCTCTGGCTCGGAGAGTTAACCTCAAATTTAACAGCTCTGGGGAAAGAAGATGTTCCCAGAAAACGACAGAAAACCTGAGTGTGTGACTTAAGTTAGGTAACATATAGTCCTGCACAGTTGCTCAGTACAAACTGTCAGTGCCTGCTGGGTAAGATTTTATGATTTTTCACACTGGGACAATAATTTCACAGAAACAGATGATTCCAAGTTTTATTTGGCACAGCACAGTACAGTATACTGTACGTTCACATCAGGATTTGGGATCTGAACAAAGTCACAACAGAGGCTTCTGTGTGTAATGTTACAAATTACCGTTTATTTGTCAAAATATAAGTGTCAAATGTTAGCTGGAATTTGAGCATTCTCTGTAGTCGGATAGATTTTTTAAAAATTCCAGCTCACACCAGGAGCATCCAACTCCACTTCATCCATTTATTCACTTCGTCAAGCTAGGTGTTTCACTTTGTAGCATCATCAGGCTCACTCATCCACTTTCATATTCTGTAGTGTGCTGAACTTTGCGTGTCCATGAGAGTGCCAGTTTGACAGACATGGACACAAGTTTCTGCCTCAGTTGAAGCAAATCTTGAGCTTAAAAGGTCATGGTCTACATTTTATAACCCCAAACCTTCCAACTTATTTCTCTCCTTTTTCTCATAGATTTATACAGCTTATTTCCCATAAAGTTGTATCATCGCTCAAGTTTTAAAAAGTACATTTACGTCAATAAGACCCTGCCATGCGAAACGCAGCCAGAAACCTCCGCAAAAATGTAAAAGAAAATCCCTTTGTGCCTTCTTATGTTCAGCTGGCTGCCAAAATCAGTCATTGCCACTTGTTAAGTAACTCATACCTCATCTATTAATTAAACTACCAAATCCATAAACACGTTGATTATGAATTGATCAACTAATAAGATTGTCTGTGTAAGTTATTGACAGATCCTGCTGTTCAGAGAATTGTAGAGAGGTTATTTACAGTGAGAAACTCCTTCAGCAAACATTGAATTTTATAACAGCGTGACTCTCACGTCGGACAGTGGTCACTGTTGAGAAGTCACAGATCTAAACTCCCAACATGCAGAACCGCGTGTGCATCTTTGAGGTGGACCTCTTTGTAGGTCCTGGAGGCTCGTGACAGAAAAGCCAGCCGGCTGTAGATCTTAATTGCTACTCAGTACAGTTTCCTTTCCATATGTCAGCTACAGATGAGGGTTGTGAGGGGGGGTTTCATGGTGTTTCTTTAAGGTGCTCTGGATTCAAATGATTAGCACAGAAGTGACTGACGACTCCCAAAAGTGCATGAGTGCTGGCTTTTATCAATCCAGGTCTGTTGCAGCGACTTTAATCACGTCTTGAACTCGGATTTCTGTTCATCATCGAATGGGACAGCACAATCATTTCAGCATGTCTGAAATTGTGGTGGTGTTGCTGTAAAGTGGTTCTCAAACTTGAGGTTGTGACAAATTATTCTGGGGTCTTATATTATTTATTAAAAAATGCTATGCTCCTCTTATGTACCGGCATCTTTTTCCACTGCTTTTACAGATTCATGAATACTCAATGTTTGGATTTCAGATAAAACAAAAGCTAACTTCACCATTCTTCTTGGGTTGGGGTGGTAACTGGATTTTATGGGGACACAACCAAAAAGTTTGAAAATCACTGTCTTGTCTGTCATTTAGGAAACTCTTTCTTTCGCCAGTCTGACGCACACAAGAGTAGAGTCTAAGACCAAATAAAAGAAATAGAAAACACTAAGAAAAACAGATCTAGAAAAATACCCTAAAATATAGCAAAAGTCTATGTAACAATGTGTTTTACTTCAGAGAATCCAGCTGCAATAGAAAAACACTTTTATTGGGCTGTTTTGGACTTTGCGTGTCACTCTAAAGCCTCTTACATCATAATTTGATCATTTTCTCCTCCTCTCTTTGTGTGCAGTGCTGGCGATTGCAGAAAATATCATTGATGTGCATTGAGATAATAATTCCATATACTGGGTCACAGCTATAAATTAGACATGTATAAATACATAGAAAACTGCCTTCAGAAGGTGCAGAGTGACACCCAAAGATCCAAAACGTCAGTCAGTTGCACTATTACTGTCTAAATGTGCTTTAGTGTGTATATACATGTAGGGAATGTTATCTTTTGGTTGGGCATTTTGCATTGGTGTCCATGCTTCTTTACAAGAGGGGTCCTTTGTGGCTCTCTGTTGTATGTCCTTTTCATTCCTGCTCAGAGCAGCTTTCTCTATTCCCGTTGGCTGCCGACACCTTTACTTCTTCTCCTGAGGGATCTTTTGTGTAGCCGGTTACTGTTGGCGCCAACTGGGGGAGAAAAGATATGCATACTGATGACATCATGTAAACATGAGTTGCCAAGGGACTTATAAATTACCTTGAAGTGTCCGGTGTGGCTAAAGGATTCAGTTCAAAAGCTATCATGGGCTCTCCATCAGTGTGATGTTGAAATACTAGATCTGCAGGAGGTGTAATTTCTGCATGCAAAATACAGAGTTTCAGTTTATTTTACAATTAATGTTCCATTAGTCTAGGGGTTTAAATTTCACTTATTCTACATTTCTAGTTCATGAAGGAAGTCGATTAAAAGATGCACTTGGTGACACCCAGGTAGCCAGAACTCAACAATGACCCGCAACATCCAAATTTTCAACCAGGCATGTTTGGATGCATGTGGATCACATGCTTCGTAATGACAGTGGGCTAAATTGAGAAAATGAATTAAAAACCTAATCTTATTGCTTAATAGTAGACCCATGTAATCAGTATGTTTACACTAATTCCACAACCACAAAATCTCATTATTAGTATAGGTACTATGGCTACATGCTAATGCTCTGGAGCTCTGAATCAAATCAAAATCAAATCAAATTTTTATTTTAAGCCCAAAATCACAAACACTGTTTCCCTCAGAGGGCTTTACAATCTGTACAGTTGTGACACTCTCTGTCCTTAGACCCTCGAACCGGGTCAGGAAAAACTTCCAAAAACCCTTTATGGGAAAAAGAAGAAACCTGAGGA
>JAOXYL010000090.1:5502741-5515732 GCA_028564955.1 Terapon puta | reverse complement strand
TACAGAGAACATCATCAGTCATATGGAGTTAAACATGAGTCTTAATAAACTAGATAAATAAGTTCATTGGTTTAGTCAATGTGTGAAGGTATCACTGGTGATGGAAATGATGCCATGAGTTCAGGTGCTACTACAGGAACTATGCTGTAATGTCTTAAACCACAGCTATAAATTCAGGACACTGTTCACACATTTATCCTGAATCCAGCTGATCTAATTTGTGGATAACGTTACTTTTGAAGTCAACTTTTACGTTATATAATGAGGCATCTTTCCCAGAATACACATCACAACAGTATATCATTTGTTTGTTCATAATTTTGTCCTTTTTCTTAATATCTTACATCACATGTGATCAAATCTCTACAATTCTACAATACGGACAGTTAATACATATTTCAGTTTACCTTTCTCTCCAAGCTCACCTTCTGTACATTCCACTTGTGGCTCCTCCCACTGTCCATCTGGCTTGCAGCGTATGACAGGCAGGTGGCGCTGTGTGTAGCCTGCGTCACACTGGTAGCGAACTATAGAGTTGATGGGGTAGTGCTCTCTGCTGCTTCCCATTGGCCTGCCATGCTCCACTTCAGGGGGAGCTCCACACATGACTGACAAGGAAGACAGGCAGCAAGGATAATAATTAGATGCATGTAGATAGATGCTGGGTTGGTGTCTATGAGGTTGATGGTTCATTACTCCACTCAAGTACTATGGTACATTTCCACTAGTACCTACTCAGCTCGGTTCGGCTCGACTTAACTCGATTTTTAGACTTTGGTACCAGGTACTTTTCTAGTATCTACTCAGCCGGTGTTCCAAGCAAGCTGAGTTGAGCTGAAAATGTGACTTTGGCAGACAGCAGGCAAATGATTGGCCAAATTGGGAGAGTAACTCGTTCTTAAGAGTCAGTCCTACCATATTTAAAACCCAACAACAGCAAACATGATACAGAGATCACTGCACAGAAATCAACCCTGCGGAACAATGATGAGGTGCAGACATTTCTTTGTCTGGTGGCCTCCATAGTTGTTTTGTGTTTGTGTTGCATAACAAAAGACGCCGCTGGAGATTGAGACCGACTAAAACTGAGTTGAGTAGTGCTAGATGGAAAAGAGCAACTAGTTTTTGTGTCATGGTTTCAGTGGTTTACAGTGCGTGAAGATGTAGATGTAGATTCAGCTGATGCATCAGTAGTGTTGTAGTTTACCCACTGGGCTACAAAGGACTTGTTGAGATTAAGTCCAACCACAGTAAACCAAACACTTTATTAAGCTAAGTGTATGGTCCACATATCTCCTCCTAGAAATAATTCCCAGTGTCATTTCTTGGTCAGACATATATTCCAACCCAGCAGGCCTACCAGGTCCAGCCTTGCAGGTGAAGGGAAGGTGGTAGTTGCAAGGAACATCATTCCATTGGCCCCCCTCATGCCAGATCATCACCACACAGTCCTCCCCAGATTCAAAGTAGTTATCTGGCTGGTTGGGCCTCCAGTTCTCAAAGGTCTAAGGAAATTTGCGAGATCGTCAGTCAATACATTAAAACAAAAGATCATGCAGACATTTTTTAAGAAACTGAACTCACCAGAGGACTGCTGTCGGTCCAGCGGAACTCATTCTGTACATCTTTGTCGTTAAGCCCAATCCACTGGTAGTCCTGACCATTGGCTGCATTGCAATTAAAAGAAGATTTTACCTTTGAAACAACATGTACATGGCCTCCACTCATATTATACCTGCATCCCTCAAATGACTCCATTAGTAACAAGATGTATAATCTCCTCCTAAAAATACTGATCAATAACAAGTATAACTGATCTAAATCCAACCTAACCATTGCCTAGAGAAATATCCTCACCCAGTTAATGTAGGGTCTGAATGGACATGAAAAGTGTTAGCATGTGCAGGAAGAGATGGAGGCAGTGATGTTTTTTTGTTTCAGTTGGAAAACAGTAATTTAATTTCCCCTTTACAGCAAAGAAGTACCAAAGCTTGATGTTTTTGCTTTTGTTAAGGCCCATTTAGTCCAACCCCCTGTGTCCACACCCCCAGGCAACCAGAAAAAGTCACTTGTGCAGTGACAGGAACACAATCTCTCACCAGCTTTCCATCATGAACACTATCTGCTGTTGTATTATGAAAACTTAACAAGTGATAAATCATTAATAACCATTAAAAGTTACTGAAATATTGTGATATTTAAATGTATACAACATTATGACTGCTGCTATGAACATTCAAAAGGCTACACAAAAATCCATGAACGCACACTGACACACAGACACACAGACACACACAGCTACTCACAGTTGACAAAGTCCTGCTCTTCCTGAGAGGTGATGCTGACCAGGTGGGCATTCACCTCCTGACAGCGTTGCTCAGCCTGAGACCAGGTGTCTCTCTCAGCAAAGTGGAGGTAACAGCTCCCCATGAACTCTAGCCAGCCCTCGGCACAGCCCTGCACAGCTACACACATAAACATACACATCTCAACACATTTGGACAAAGGCATGAAAATATTGAAGGAATTTTCTGTTTGCATCTTCCCAACCTCTAGCATTTCAGCCAACACCATAAAAAACTATGCACTGTTTATTATGTCAGTTTGGTGACTCACGTGTCGAACAATCTTCACCAGTGAAACCATTAGGACACTGACACACAGCGAGTTCTCCCTGCACAGTGCAGGATCCTGAACTGCAGGGGTTTGGATCACAGGGGTCTACAGAGGCTGACAGTGAAGAGAAAGAGACTTCATTTTAAACATTGTTCCAGCTCATTTGTGGTGCTACATCACATGGTGAATGAAGATACTTTGTTGGACAATAAACTCACTTCCCAAAATGTTTAATATGTCAATATTGCAATTTTGGGGGGTTAGGGTTGTCATTGTTTAATATTAGCACATAAATACATAAACCACATACCTTCCTCAACTCCAGGCTGTTCAACAACAGCAGGGGTTTGTAGTATCACTGACGGTAATGTGGTTGGGCTGGTGTAAGCGGTGTCAGGAGTCACACCATAGACTGTAGATCCTCCATGACTTTCCTTATGCTCCACCCCATGTCCTGATTGGCCAAAGGTGGCAATGTTTTCAGCGTGTGTCATCTGAGATTCTTGAGGGGATCCACTTCCAGAGATATGCAAGCTTTGGTCCAATGTGCCACTGAATTCATGATGGATACCTGATCCACTTCCTTCCCCACTAATCTCCACCACCCCTCGGCCTTGTTGAGGATGGTGTACCAATGGTGGTACCGTCACTTCCATCATATCAAGGTCTGTTAGGAAGATGACATCCCCACGTTGCTGGAAAGAGTCACCAGAGGCAGAGCTGCTGCCTGAGGCACTAGATGAAAAACCACTGGGGAACCCTGATTCAAAGGGGCGATACCCCGACACTTCCTGCTCACCAGATGGCTGGACTGTTAGGTCAGTTGCACTGTGGTCGAGAAATGAGATGCCAGAAAATATGCCAGACCCTGACCCAGACAAATCTCCTGATCCAGATGTGCTTGATTCCAAGAACCCCCCGCTGATATCAATTTCCGACTGGCCCTCCTGCTCAGTGGGTCTTTGGGGAGTTTTCAACACTTCCACCATTTTCCCGTCCACCATAATGATCACTGATTCTGCACCACTACCACTGACATCACCACTCCCACTAACACCTGATCCTGATACACTGAAGCCGGAGTGTTGTCTGTCAAGATCCTCCCCAGATCCAGATGCACTACCCAATTCTCCACCTGTGACGATGACAGTACCTCGCCCTTCTGCCCCCCATGGATCTCCAGAGGCAGACTGATCTCCGGAGAAGACATCAGTGCGTCCACTGAAACTGACATCATACCCTGAACCAGAGACATCACCACTGGCACTGATTCCAGACTGCCCAGAGGGCTCTCCACTAGCTGAATGATCAGCTGAACCAGAGCCGGACACATCAACAGGGACTGGAAGCAAAGTGGGTCTCACTGGGAGTAATATTGAAAATCAAGACAAAAGTTCATTAGATGCTTCATATTGTTTTGTTCAGAAAAGTGATTTGTAGTGTTTAGGCCTATTGAAATGATATAATGGTGACCACACATACATTAACATAAACATACATTTTTTTCAGGTGCCTTACCAGAGGGAGCAATTTCCTGTGACGTTGTGGCGGTTGTCTGGTTGATAATCTCCTCTGTATGATTTAAACCAGGTTCAGTTTCAGTTTCATTGTAGAGCACAGAAGTTTCAACTAAAAACAAACAAGCAAAGAAAATAAAACTGAGATGATGGTAATGCATGGAAAAATCAATGATTACTGTATATGTTACTATATACTTGAGGTCCAAGACCAAGCGAAGGTAATAACAAGGACCTCAAAGAACAAATGCCATGCATTTGTCTTACCTGTGGGTGCAAACTGATCAACTGTGATTATTGTCTTGTTGATCACTTCCTCTGTCACCATTGTGACTTTCGAAACAATTTTATCTTCAACATCAACAACAGGAATTTCAGCTGAAAAATACAAAAAGAGAAAAGGAATTAGTTAAGCCAGATTACATTTTAAAGAAATAATATCAGTTTCCCAATCTTTTTTCCTTCAAAGACACCATCAGTCATGCTCAAATTCTGCTCTTATGAGTTAATTTATATTAATCAAGGTTAGTTTGTCAGTTTACACTTTTATGTTTTGTGTATACTCTTTTTCAGAGACTGCTTGCTTGATCAGTTATTGTTTTACAGCAGTGTCACAGCTTACTCAACTGAAGTATCCCCTGAGGTAAAAGTACCCCTGACTAGGAATCACTGCAATGAAGTATTAAGCTGTTATGTTTTCATTAGTGTTTATTTCAACTTTACGTGTGTGTATTAACTTTTATTGTGCAGTAATCTAATTCTACCATGTATTTGTTACAGATTTTGATGCATTTTTATAATTTATAAAAAAATTATATCCAAATTATGGGGGGCTTGGAACCGATTAGGGAATTTGCAAAAAGCGTCTCTACTTACAAAAATTTCACCTTACGAAACAACTTCCAGAACGAATTAATTTCGTAAGTAGAGGTACCACTGTACACAAAAAACACTGTCTATGCATTGCAACCTTCAGACAGCATTGTAGCTGGGTACTTTTTTATTCAGATTCAGAAATTGCATCTCGTTTGGTCTTAACCAGATTTAGCTTGGATGCAGCACAAAAACAGCCCTCAAGTATTTTTTCATTTTTTGTGGGCAAATGTAAATCAGGCACCCAAAACAGTATCTATTTGTCCATATCATACACATCATTTCTCTATATAATTTTCTTTATCAGATGAGGTTGTTTTTTCCATTAAAATCTAACACTGAAACATAACCTCATCTATCAGTTTCCTACCTTTAAAGCAGTAGGCGTCATAACGTGAGTGCTCATCAGGAAATCCTGTCTGGTTGGGGAAGGCGTAGATGATGTGGACCCCAACTTGACCACCCCCACAGTGGGACCTGGGGGTTGTGATGGGGTAGCGGACACTGCGGTCCGTCAACCACCCTGGACGGCACTTGTCAAACCCTTGTTTCCAGGCAGCATACAGCTGCCCAGGGGTGGCCAGGGTAGTGTTGAGTTTTTGACAGTGCTGCACAGCCTCCTCGTAAGAGAAGCTGTCATAGTCACTGGTGAAGAAGACCTCACCTGGGAAAAGACAGAGGCATTGACAAACATTCAGAGTAGTTTTAACCAGTAGATCGATACATAGATATCTAAAGTTCAGTTGGGTTCCTCACCTTGCAGACGTTCCACATAACAAAAGACATCATAATGTTCATTAGCTGGCCTTAGACCGTAGGATCTGACTCCTGGGAGGTGTGGCAGATTACCAGCACAGTTTTCCCTGGGTGATACGATGGGATACCTGAGCATGAAAGAAGATATAGGTATAATGCATTTAAATCTTTTTAGGTCAAAATATCTCTCCAGCAATAAACATTTTCCAACCAGTGACTGTTTTAAATTTTTATGACAGCAAATCCCCAGTGCTAATAATAACATTATGTACGTTACAGGAATCATACTGGAGATATTGATATGTTGGTCTATTTCTATCCTTCTCACCTGACAGTTTGATCGCGCAGCCAGCCAGCATCACATTGGTGCAGGCCTTTCTCGAAGGCTGCCTGCAGCTGCAGGGGACTGGCAATGACCGCTCCAATATTCTGGCAGGCCTGCTGGGCCTCCAGGAAGGTCAAAGTGTACCGACCAGTGATGGGTCGGTAGTGGAACACCACACCTGAGAAATAAAAGAGATGGGAAAGGAAAATAGTAGGTCCAGACGAAGGTTTAAAATAAGTCTTATTGTATGTTTCAATCAATTCTCATTTCCATAATTATGCAGTTTTTCCAGATGCACAGGACATTTACTCATAGTCTGAACATTTTTAAGTCTTTTAATAGCTATCCTGTGGTAAAGGAACATCAAGGTAGACAATGACAGACTGGTCGTGGAAGTGATGTGTTTTACAAGATTAAAGTAAAAAATACACATTAAAAAGAAATGAAGCAAAACAGTGCCTTGGATTCTACGGATTGAATTACTGGAAGTACTTAATATTGTTAGGATATTGCACGCTATTCAACTCTAAGAGCTCATGATATTTTTTGAATCTTGGAACAAACAGTTTTGCCTCAGCAGTGATACTTCATTAAGTTCAACATGATGATACTGACTTTCAAATTCTTTTAGTGACTATCTCCATGTGGTTGTCTGATTCCAACTCCTCCTTTTATGGCTTTTAAGGCTCCATTTTTATCTTACTCCTCACCAAGGTCTACCTCCTTCTAGATCACATCATTCAAAGGAGGCAGATGGTTGTTTTGTGTAGTTTTTATTTTGCTTTGTGTCCCTTAGTTGTGATATTTTAAAGTATTTTCTAACAAATATATAAAAAGGTTGTGCTATGGTTAAAGTACATAACCAAGTTACCTGTAGGGGCCATAGCAGCATCTACTCCTGTTAGATCAAGTCCAGGTACGCGTACCACAGGGGTCACTTTGGCGTAAGTGTCTGTCACACTGGGTGGGACAGGAAGTGGGAAGAGAGTAAAGACTTCACCCCTGCCCTCCTTTTTCCCTCCCTCACCAGGAGCGGGAGTAAGGCCTGGGTACAACCCAGGGGCGGGTGTCATACTGATGATGTCTGGGAAAGGTGTGGTCTTCATGGGCACAGCGCCTTCATCCTCACCAGCTGATGAGACAAAATTGCATGATTGCAATAGAAAAGATGATGAATACAGTTTCAAAGTTGTGTTATCAATTAACACAAAGTTAATACTGATGGTTACAATCAGTAAGGGGCCTAGAGAATCCCTGAATCTTATAGATGAAATCCACTGTAAGATAAAATCTCGTGATTGCACTGAACATCTCAAACTGCTGTCACATTGTGTACAATGATCCCTAGGTCTACGCAAAGTATATTAACCTTGGAAGCAGATGGCATCATAGCGGGAGTCTGGGTAGGGGTATCCTGTCTGGTTGGGGAACAGGTAGACAGTTCTCACTCCCAGGAGCCCCCCACCACACTGAGGCCTTGCGATATTGATGGGGTAGCGTACACTTCTGTCTGCCAGCCAGCCAGCATTACAAACATCCATGCCAGCCTTCCAGGCCAGGTAGAGCTCTCCAGTGGAGGCAAGCCTGGCACCAAGTTTGGCACACTGATCCTGAGCTTCGTAGAAGGTGAACTTCTCTACAGACATGGAGTAGAAGACTCTGCCTGAAAAGAGAGAGGAGGGAGATAAATACAGTGACATGATAGTCTATAGTTGTGTGTAAAGTAGTTGTGTGTAAAGCACAGAAGTTTTATGTGGGTTGGGTGGCCTTTGCTGCTACCCTTGTTTGATGAGTATACCTGACATCTTCTCTGCGAAACAGTAGACGTCATAGGTCTCATTGACATCCCTTATTCCATATGTTCTTACGCCAGGAAAGGTCTCCTTGTCCCCATAGCAACGCTCCCGTGGCTCCTGGATGGGGTACCTTGAGAGGTCATGACAAATGTCCATAATAGACAGACTTAAATTAAAAGGTAGCAACAAGACAACTTATTTTACTGTGTAATTTATTGCAAATCTGTTTATCTGTTAATCTGTAAATTGAATGGTTGAAAAGCATCTGAAACTCCTTCTCTCTACATCTTTGATCAGATGTTTAAATTTAGGGGAGCAAATGTTTAGCTCCCTCTTTCCATAACCAATAATCTTTTCATAATCAACTTGTCTATAGTGATTTTGATGAGTGTAAGCAGCTTGAAACTGATGGTCAGACAGATGGACAGTACCTAACAGTCTGATCAGAAAGCCATCCAGCATCGCACTGGTGGTATCCATCATCGTACGCAGCCTGGAGCTGGGCTGGGGTGGCGATGGTGGCACCGTTCTGGATACAGGCTGCCTTGGCCTTCTCAAATGTCAAGGTATAGCGAGTGGAGATGGCTCGGTAGTGGAAAACAATACCTGTAAGATACAGACAGCAGGGAGGGGTATTTTCAGGGGCTAAGTTGTTGCATGTTTGATGTTCCAACAATGATGGAAGTGAGTAGATAGTGACCCTAACTGGAAGAAACTGTTGATGTTTCTGGTGCATACCTTGAACCTGGATGTCCACAGAGTCATAGTTGTCCTCAATGCCCTGGATCACCTCGCAGCGGTATATACCAGAATCTTTGGACCTCAGCTCTGTTATCTCTATGCTGGCATCGGTGGGTACCAGTGGGTAGTTGATCATTGTCACTCTGTCCAAATACTCTGTCTCCACGTGAACCTTTCCCTCTGAAGCCACTAAGATCGTTGTGACTTTCTCCTTGGTGACATAGGTCCATTTGATGCGGTGGGAGAGCGGCGCGATGGTGGGAGCTCCAGGGTCATTTACAGTGTTGTCCTGGAAGTAGCATGGCACCACAACCTTACTGCCCAGCAGAGGACGGAGAGGCATTTCCATGGGGATGCTGACACGCAAGGTGCCATCCATGTCTAAGGTGAAATGGGTTAAAGTTACACTTTTCATCTTTTTATTTGTTAAGAAGGATCCCACCTAATATGTACTGCAAAATCTATGCTCAACAGCTCCCCAGCTTTTATTAAACTGATAAATGTGCTGGACTTATGTAGACTTTTAATTGCCCACAAAAACATAATTAAAACTGACTTAATCGATTCTGAAAGCTTGCTCAGGAATACACTGCTTGTCACCTTTTTCTGGTAAACATTACATCTCTGGAAATGTTTTAGAATAAAAAAGACACTTAAAGGCTCTTAAAAAGAGACCAAGGAGATATAACAGAAGCACTAACTCTCCTGGTGGAAGAGAAAAGGCGATTTTGGCCAATATATTTATAGTATATTTAATTATCTTCTAATCAGATAGCAGATTGTACAAAGGATTATGACAGCACTGATGAATGCATTTCATAATGCAGCCCCATATTAATTTCTTATTGTCTTGTTGAACAATCAGGTTTCAACGGGGTCAGGAAACAAGTATTTCATTTCTCACAAGAATGATGACGATAAGAATCAATTTAATGAAACTGAAATTCAACTATTTCTTCTGTAGTCTGCGCACACTTACCATCGTGGTTTTCAAACTCAAATGATGTTGTTGCCGAGATGAGGGGCAAGGCCACACACAGCAGAAGCAGGGGGGTCATCATCGCCTGAGAGATAACCAGATAGACAAGACACTGGAATTAAATTTAAGAAATAACAAGGACAGGAAGAGCTTAGAGCTCTTAAAAGCCTATGTTTACATGGATAGCCTTACATCACCTTTCACTCATCATAAGCATAACAAAGTCAGTATATAGAGGGAACATGAACTTACACAAACTTTCTGACTTCTCTTTAATACCACTGGCCATTGAATGAACAATGAAGTAAGTGTTAGAATTCATAAGTAGGTTTATTATCATTTCCTCTGCCTCTGAATGCCACTGTGTTTTTTCCTAACTCCTGTATACACTTACATTCATATTCAGTGTCAGTGTTCAGTGTCCAGGATATTTGGCTCGTTCAGTTATTACATCAGCCTCATTAACTAAATAGGACGTAAAGAGTCTCTAGTATCATTTGGAAATACCATGCATGCCCACTGAGGAATGAAAGCCCCTCTGTCTCTGGGCACAGGAAATGTCTTTAGTGCTAAAATAAGATCAGGCTGAGAAAGAGAAGTGTGATTCATTCATCTCAAATGCTTTTCCATTTGTTAAAGTGTAATGAAGAAATGAATGTTGAAATGAGACCCTTTTTTCCAACTGTCCTTTCAACTTAGTGTCTTTGTGTGAATACAGTATCTGTGCATTTATTACAACATTTTGTCATGTTCTAAGCCCAGATGAAAGCAGTTTAAATGTATTTGTTCTTTTACTTGATTGAGTTTTTATTGCGTTACACTGGTGGCATGGCTCTAGAGATAGACAGATTTGTGGGATGTACAGACATTTATGCTCCATTTGAGAAGGAATAAGAACATCTTCATCTAGCACCATCATCAGGTCAAAATTTTATAATCAGCCTCTACTATAGTGTTATCATACTTGCATTAACATCTGTATTTTAGCATGCTGATATTTGCATTCCAACGTCACAGCTGCAGTCTTGCTTCTTTTGTAAATGTTCATTTCCAGGCAAATATTCGATAAAGACCTGTTAAAAAATATTCCACAATGAACAAATCCTGCTTTTGATGTTTTGTTTTTGGTTTTTTTTTGGTCACAGAAGTCAAATTTAAACATGAATATCATTCAATATCGACAACAGGCAGCTTCAATGCAAGAACATCTTGCATCTGAACATCTGAACAGCTTCATTATCAAACACACACATCTATCAAAGCCTGATTACTATATTTATTATTTTCTCTCAACTTTCCACTGCCATGATGTGCAGCACAGTCAAATGCATGAAACCTGTTGCGGGTCCCAACTGAACCCTCATTGTGCTGCATCCACAGGCCCCAGGACAGGCTGCAGAAACCCTCAGTTCATTCATTCAAACAGCCACACAGAGATATTTACAGCCAATAAACCTGAAGCCTGCAGTCACAAAGAATTTGCAGTGGTTAACCTGAGGTTGGTATCCAAGGCCAGCAGACAAACGCAATGACCTTTTGAGTTCAATATATAATAATAAAAATAATTTTTAAAAAAATTGTGTGTGTGTGTGTGTGTGTGTGTGTGTGTGTGGGCTGCTTGCATTCTCAGAGTTCCACAGATCCAGGACATACTACAGTAGTACCAATATTTGCCCTGCTATCTAAGATCTGTCTGTGAGTGAATGTTGGCCCAGTTTGGGGCGGAAACACAAAATACCACACATCATATGTAGACGGATGGATAAATCCATCATAAATCCACACTGGAATAATCACACACTGTTATTTTTTCATTATCAGCCTCTGATGTTCAGTCCACCCCTGGAGCCTGTTTCCCATGACGTTTTATTATTCTTACTCTGTTATTCCTGAGGTCTGTTTTGGTTGTTTTTAAAACACTGTTAGGCTTATCCTCAACTTCTTTTTGGTTATCACTAAATTTCTACTCCCTAAGTTACTTTAACAACAGCCTCTCACAAACTTCTCCTTTGAGACATTGCTAATGCATGTGCTACAAGAATAAAAGTTAATACAACACACCTTTAATAGTCTTTTGGGGACAAAACCAAAACCTGCTTATCACTAACGTTTTTTAATGAACAAACTTTTCAATGAAAAAACTGATCCTATTGCAGTTGCATTAAAGCTGTTTTGCTGTAATATCACACTGTCTTCAACAACATTTAAAACAAAGAATAATACTTGCAACCAAACTCTCCAATAAAGAGCAATGAGCAGCTGTGTTTTTTCAATGCTATTACTTTAACTTCTCACTTTTCTGCAGTGATGTGGAAGTGTACCTCCAGTGCAATGTGACATCCTTGTTGGTTATGACTTCACTCTTCTGGCCACACCAATCGTTGATGGTGAAATTAATTAGTGATGATGTGGTATTAAGTTATGTTTCATGCTTTGGTGTGCATTTTTTCTTGAGAATTAGTGATGAATCTACTTTCATGGCTGTGCTTTTGCCTTAATGTCTTTTCATTTTTACATTAAATTCAATGCAGGCACCCAAAACTAAATACATAAAGACAGCAATAACCAACTTGCAATCATAATGTATTAACACAGAGAACGCCAGCAAAAACTGTGGTAACGCCAACCAAAACCTCAACTCCTTATTGCTTACTATCCGATCACTGAGTGGCTCCCTGACTCTCTTTAAATGCATCGTTTAAACTGTGGCCGCTCATAATGTGCTCCAGCATCAGGCCAGGTCAGACCTCTCTCCACAGAGTGCCCATTCAGTCGGTGGGGTGGCTGCTGCTCCCCTGTTCGGCCGCTGTGGTATGTTCCGCTCCCAGCTGAGGTGGAGGGCAATAAGGCCTCGGTCTGTTCCAGCAACGGACCGGGGCAGGGCCTTGCGACGCTGCCAAGGTAAACACAAGGTGGGCATCCACGGGAGCCCTCCCCACCCCACCCCCCTCCTTTACCACCTCCCACCTCCACCCACTCTCCTGCAATCCTCCAGAGTCCCTCAGCAGAGGAACAGAGTTGACATTGATACTGTACGCATGCACACACAGAAACACAGGCCAACACTCATAGATCACCGAGGGGATGTGTGGGAGCGCACGTCCAATGCCCCTGGTAGGGAAAACGTTTGGGAGTGTGTGTGCGTATGTCAGTGTTGACACATACTGTTAGGCCTGTGTTTGAGAACACACACAGACTCTTGTACAGTGAAATGGAAAAATTACAATTCACAGGTGCTTATGGGTGCATTGCATGTCTACATACTCAGCAGCATGCCTGCATTAGTTAAATCAGTCAAATATATAGACACGCACACACACACACACACACACACATACACATCAAATAAATAATAATAGTGTTTTAAGCAAGACTGTCTGATACCTTA
>JAOXYL010000090.1:5479543-5490435 GCA_028564955.1 Terapon puta | reverse complement strand
TGTGTGTGTGTGTGTGTGTGTGTGTGTGTGTGTGTGTGTTCAGCAGGTCGACGCACTGATTTATTTCTGCGGTTTCATTTCTCCCACTGTTGACTTCATTCATTGTGCGTGTGTGCGCGCGTGTATTTGTGTGTTCACGTTGATTTCATACTCGGGTTTAGCCTGTAATGTTTGATCCCGGTGTAACCCAGTAAATGAAAAAGTAATATATTACTTTGTGGTATTTGTGCTGCAAAGTCAGACTCAGCAGTGTTGACGTTGTGTGTGTGTGTGTGTGTGTGTGTGTGTGTGTGTGTGTGTGTTCGCACTGCTGCATCAGTCTGTCTGTAAGAGTCTGAGTCAAACAGGCAGAAAATGGAAGAAAAACACCAAACCAGACATCCAAATTTTCAAGGTGACTTCTTTAAATGCCTTGTTTTTTCCACCCAAAAGCTCAAAACGTCCAAATATTCTCACACAGGACGACGAAAAGAAGGAAATACTCACAAATGAGCAATCCAAACAGAAATATTTGTACCTTTTTTGAAATTTAATTGACTATTGGAGTAGTTGCTGGTTTTTTATCTAATTTTGGTTGATACTGTGATGTGAGTTGTCAGTTTGGTGGGATTGCGACTGTGTGAACTGCTGTGAATGATTTGTAGGCCGAATCATCTCTGTATCACCACACTGCTTCATTTTAATAATACACACACACCCACTTTGCAATTTCTCTGATATTTCACTTCATTGTTAAGCTCACAAGTTTAATAATTCCTGTATATTCTAAAAACACTGAGAGTTTTAGAGGATTGTTGTTTGTGGAGGATGAGAGGAGAAAAAAGCATTAAAAAAAATCACGTTATTTCGACACAAGCGGCAACAAAACATGTTGAAAATGTACCCCAAAGCGACAGAGAAGTTCCTATTATCATTTAGCAGAAAAACAGTGCATGTTACTCAGATTGGGAATTAATCAAATTAAAAATTAGAGCTTTCCCACCGTGTGAACAAGTTCAGCCAAAACAAACAAAACAAAGGAAATGATGTAGTTTAGATTCCAGAAAAAGGAATGAAGCATCTGACTTTCTTTCTTAATTCAAAGTAGCTTATTTGGACGCTCTTGGCAAAGAAACATGCCGATATTGGACAAAAGTATCTGCAACGTGACTCTAATGTAATATCTGTCCATGCAAAGAGATTATTCAGAATATATTTGCTGTTACGAGATCTACTTTTCCTGCGACTTCTCATTTCTGATTAGTTTTAGCTGCTCTGATATGATGATGATCCCAGTTTCTATCTTGTTGCTCAACCTGTCTTGTGGCTGGTGGCGAGCGGAGGGGATCCATTAAAGTTTGATTTTATTGTAAACCCCGAACGCTGCCCGCTCGGCTCACACGTATTCATCAGTAGCTCTGAGGGAGGAGAATAAAGCCGTGTCTCTTTTCAGGAACCATAAATCATCTTGCAAACAGGACGGAGGTCTCGTCTTCTGCAGCGAGAGGCGTTTGCGTTGATGGGTTAGAAATAATGGGCCTGTCTCTGCAGGGCCTGCGGCACACCAGCGAGCCTATTGCGGCCTCACGTTTTCGGTGATGACGGCCGTTTGTATTTGCAAACAGAGCTGATTTCTCGAGTGCTCGGCTCGTAATGACCTCACACACGCGCCTGCTGCTGCTCCGCCGGCGGTTGTGTCCCGGTAACATCGCCGGCGTGTTTTCTGACCCCCCGAGGGCTTCAGAGCTGACGCCGCCGTCCGTGGCGTTGTGAGCTCGTGAGCCAGCTCGTGTTTATTTCACCCAGCTGGAAATGACCTGCAGTTATTTAATCAACTCGCAAAATATGAATCCGTAATCGGCCGTCAAACATTTGCGCAGCGAGCTAACGAGCGGCTCCTCCCTCGCCGCTCATAAACGCGACGGAGGCAGACGGTCTCAAAGGTTACGAGCTGCCCCGCTGCGATGACTCACCCGAGGACGAGGGCCCACAGGTGACAGCTGGGGAACTTTTTAATCAGCCTCCTAATTTATTCACATGTGATGAAGGGTTTTATTTAATTCTTTTTTTTAATTATGATGGGAACAGTTTTTTTTTTTAAATGTTTGTTTGGTCGTTCTGTTGGTCTCTGTTTTGTTCTCACCAAATGGGGACATTAAGTCATTTATGCCCTTAATCGACCACCCCCCCCCACCACCCCATCTCATTTGCGTCCACAAAATGAGCGTCACAGCGCCGGCCCTGGGCACAGTAATGAGAGAAATACGAAAGCATGACTCTCATAACACATTTAGCATCCTGTGAAACAACTTTCGCTAATGAAGGAAACGCTGTCCCTTAATGAGCATCAACACGGAGCCCACTGTGTGTTTTTCTTGTTTTCGTGTTGTCTAAAGCAGGACTGTGGATCTGTTGCTGAACGGCGGCGTTGGACCACAAATAAGTCATCGTAGTCAATCTTGCTTCCGTGCCTACGCTGAACAGTAGCACAAGTGGAAAACGAGCCGGTGAACTGACTCAATAACGTCAGCGAGACGGTGGTATCGAGTTTACTGACGTTATCTGACACAAGCTGCCAGTCAAGGCCGCAGCAGCTAAAACCCCTGAGCGTACTGGACTGAGAAACGTGTGTTTAATTGCCATATAAAGTCAACGTTTGTGTTGTAAGAGGGAGATTGTGCTATTTCCTTTTTTTTTTTTTTTTTAAAGTTGCACAGCCGAAGGGAACTGAAGCAACAGAAACTGAGAGATTCAGACTCAGATTGTAATCTTACTGTGTAAATAATAAATAATGCCTGCAGCCTGCCTTTCCCACAGTGCAACTGCACTTTTTTCTTCAGATCCTCGCTGCCTGAACTCTCATGCTTTTCCAACCCCCCCAAAGTACCTCTAATGCATCATCAGGGTTATTTTCTTTAGACTTTAGACATATCAGACATTATGCAGGACATCCTCCTACTTTATACCTTTCACAATGAGCGAACCCTCATGTGTAGTGTCAGTGCAGCTTCATGTCAATAAAAGCATCAAGGTTTGGATCAAAAGTTTTTAAGAAACTTCACTCTCGAATCTAACCAAGGCTTCAGCGGTGTCCTTTGATACTTTGAGTTTTAGTTTTGGTCAGTGCTCAAAATATTGGTTTACCTTCACCTCTTTTCAGACTTGTCTTAGAGCCCCAAGACAACAGTGGAATTTTTTTTTTTGCCAAATACTCACTATTTTATAGTTTATATTACAGTCGGACCTCGTGTGTCTCCTTAAGTTGTACAATAATGGCAGGACTTGCTGTTCAGGCCTTAGAGTGGAGTTTATGGTGAACTGTTGCTTCAAAGTACATTTTACCTGGACAAATTAATGGAATGAAAAGTCGGCTACTGGTGAGTCACATGGAATGAAGGCCAAGAGTTTGTTTTTTTTTTTTTTTCAGCCTTTTCAGCTTATCGGGACACCAGCTGAGTTCACTGATAAGAGCACTTTTAATCAGTGAAGTCACTTTACTGAATATCTGGTTGGAATTATATCTTCACGTGGCGTTTTGTATATTTTTTTTTAACCACCACGCAGAGTTTTTCCTCTTGTTTTCGTCCTGTTTAGTGTTAAGGTCGTGTCCTTGGTGCAGTAAAGGCAGACTGAACTCCAGCTCGCCATTGCCCCTCCCTCCCCCCTGGCAGCACTTCTCAGTATTTATTTATGAGTTTATCTGTGTTGGTGTTCTTCGACCCCCGGGCCAATAAAGATGGGCTTCCTCTCGGTTTAGTGCAGCCTGTCATCGCCTCTGAGGTTTGTAATGATGAGTTATCCTTGCGTAGCGTGGCCGTGCCCCCCCCCACCCACCCAGCCCCCCCTTACCCCGCCCCTCGGTTCCCGTTTCACCGCCGCAGAAGAGGACGCTGTTATTTCTGGGTACCAAGGTCAGGCTTCGCTTGCCCCGGCGGAAAGTCCAGGACGCAGGAAGACCGCGTCTTGTCTCATCGGCGGTGCCAGCGAAATAATCTGCACCTTTTGGGAGTGGAAGTGACTTTAAATAAGCTCTCGCAGCCATTCAGAGAGCGCGCGGCGTGCTCAGCCAGCCCGCGGTATGCTGTGATATGATCCACCACCCATCTGTCTCTGGAGGCTTTTCCCATCGAGTCAGCTGTTTGTCGTGGGTGGAGGGGGTCAGGCGTGGTGGTGGTGGGGGTATACTGACGACGAGAGGCACACGAACTGGTTTTGGCTGCGTCCACTGTTTGTGGACATACGACAGTAGCAAGTTTCCCCATCTGAGCTCGGCTTCGTTTCACACTTCGCCCCCGGGCTTTGGCTCAGCCGCGAGGGAGTGACATAACAGCTTTTGTTTCTTTACCATGCCGGGATCAGGTCAGATAACAGATGAGCGGTGACGTCTTGGCAAGACAAGGGAAAAAAAAAACACACACACATCAGCATCTATTTCTTTGTGTCATGATTTTACATATTTTTGATCAATTTACCAGAAAGGAATCAAACGCTAATAAACTTGGGATGCAGTTTATTTGCATTTCAAGTGATATAAGTCAAGTTCTCCTCATATATTTCAGTGAGGGTAGACAAAATAACAGAAACACCTTTCTGTGTCATAAATACAGTTAAAATAGTAGCAGGAAGATGAATTAACACCACCGTAAAACAGTTTAGCACAAATCATAAACATCACAAATAGGATCTATTGCATTGTAATGCATTATATTTAACCTGGTAGTACCTAAAAATCAGTCCTGTCCAGTCCAGTAATAACTAAGTGTAGTTGAAGTTGTTGCTGATTCTGATTCTGTATAAGTCAGTCTTCTTGAGTCTCATATGCATCAACTGGACTGCAAACTAATTTCTTGATTTATCATATTAGCTCTTGTAGCCATGTCTCAGTAATGTATTTGTTTTTGCTCACAGGCCAGGAACAGGTAAGCTGAGGCGTAATAATCAGAACATGGCTCGCACAGTAGTACAGCAGCAGTCAGGTACAACACCGGTTTAGTCTGCCGGGCGGGAACCTGCAGAGCCACACAAAGAGGCCGCAGCCCGTCCTCCTCTTGACTCCAGTCATTTGATTTTGGAGCAGATCATCGCGGTGAGAGACAACGATGGCGACAAACAGCAGCTCTCTTTGTTCTGCCATCCAAAACGCCTCCGTGCAAAACGCTGCGGGAAGTGGAAATTGCAGAAAGGAGCTCGCCGTTGCATCAGTGTGTTGTCATGCCAACTTACAGGCAGGCAAACCAGACAGATTTGATTATTAATTTGAGATATCAATAGATATCTTCAGGATGATGTTATGCACTTTTCAACTCAGCAAAGTTGTGGAAATACAGAACAGAGTCGACATTTTCGACTATTTTAAATTGACTGAGCCATTATGACACATTTTAAATCCATAAAAATCACTTCTCTTTCAAAGAATAATAATTTAAAAAATCCAAATTAAGGACAGGGATGGTTACAGCTGTGTGCATTTACAGCCACAGGGTTATCTACGATTAAGTTAATAAGTTGATTTGATCCGACATATTTGATGGTACATTAAAGTACAAGAAATGTGCAGCTTTGCTTTGGTAATTATGACAAACGTGGCATTTACGCCGCGCCCATCGAGGATGTTTCATAAGCGGCTCCGCCTGAGAGCCAAAATACGAACCAGAGTAACGTGATCCACCTCAACATACATCCAGCACACAGCAGAGGGACAGCAGGGCTCCTCTTCCAGGCTCTGTCGTCACGGCGACAACAAACAGCATTATGGGCTCGTTAGAAAATGAGTCAGCAGCAGCCTCACACGGTGATCAGACGGGTGTGATAAAAGTATTAAAATGTGTGGTTGATGAGTGATGCTCGGCTGAAAATAAAGTTTGAGTCTTTGCATCTGGAGGAGCTGCAAGACACATAAAAAAAAATCATGTTCAATCCAACTTGTACGATTTATTAGTAAAAATGTCCTTGAACTGAAGAGCTCTGTATTAGTTAGAGTAGATCCTGGATGAGTGAGCAATCAGTAGAATAAATACAGTACAGTCTGAATCAGATTTGAACATTTAATAGTGTATTGCAACACTTTTTTGTTCACATGTATCAGTTGCTATTTAATCCCCATTTATATATTAAATTCTTTTTCTTATCTTATTTATTTGTGCAATATCTGAAAAGCGGATATTGTGCAAATATACTGTACTTAGATAATATGACCTGTTTTTGCATATCTAATATATTATCCAAGAAAAATGGTATGTTTGTTTCATCTCGTCTTTGACTTGCTCTGATTGCTTGAGAGTTACTCCTCCACTTCGCTGTCCATTGGATTAAGTTCCCTTTTAAGTCTAATACTGAGAAATCTGATTTAAAGAAACAGGCACTAAATATCACACAGGGCTGATTTATTCCTGCTTTTCCTAAGTCTGTAGTTAAATTTTTTTTAAATAATGCATCTTTTGAGATTATCTAATGATGTAAATACCTGGCATATCTGTAAACACCCTTTCACTATGGATTAATGAATTATCTGCAGTAGTCAACACATCAGAAATTCCTTGGTTAAAATCTTGAGTAAAGTTTTTCTTGACTTTGGTCTTGAGTGTTGCAAGCCCCTGGTTTCCTCAGGAATAAATAAAGTTTTTCTTCTATTGTCTGGCCGGCTGGTGTTACAGGCCCGACTTTTATTTCACAAAAGGTGGATGTAGCAATACTGCAGCAAAGTGTGGTGATTCAGTCATGCCGGTCAAGTTTGACTAAAGTTTGTGCATTTTAACCATCGTCATCTTAGGGGATTATTATTTATTTTACTTGTATTTATTTATTTTTCTCTTACATTTTATTCCAGGGCAAGAAAATCAGTGCACAGATGTTGACCGTGGAGTTTCCTGTATAAAGAAGCGTGTCCAGACTCTGACATGTTGTCTCTCCGAGCCAATCCTCCTCTGTCCTGACACCGGGAGCTACTGTACAACCGCCTACCTCAACAAAAGTGGAGTCCACTCTCTCTCTCTCTTTCCTACCTCTTGGGACATCCACCACTTTTTTTTTTTCACTACCTCGACACGTACTGTACACACACAGACGCACAGAGCTGCTATCAGCTGGCTCAGAAACAGCAGCAGACCCTTCACTTTATCACCAGGCTTTTCAGGAGTCAGTCACCCACCCACGCCGTGACACAGTCGGCCGGGCTACTTCCTGCTTAGCCGCTTGAGGAGCCACAGGGAAGCAGCCATGCTACACGGGGGTCTGTGATGCACAAACCCTGCGACGGACCCGGACCGGGACCTGGATCAGCACCTGGGGCAGGTGTAGCCGCAGGCGAGGGAGGGGAAGGAGGCGGGCGCGGTGAAAGAGACGCTCCCCGCTTCGTGGTCGGCTGTGACGATGATGAGCTTGACACGGGGCAAATGGAGGCAGGCATGAAGAACGAGATGTTTCGTGAAGAGGAAATGGAGGACGACGAGGACGAGTCGGTGAGTTGCAGGTGTTTTCAACCTGCCCTTTTGCTGACATCAAAGTTCACTGGAAGTTTTTTTTATGAGCTTTGTCGGCTGTAAAATATCATAAAACTAGTCGCACTCACAAAGTAAAGTCTGTGCGTTGTATTAATAATGACCTAATAATGTAGCTATGGAAGTGAGGGATTTAATTTTGGAACAGGAAGCCAAAGCTTTGGTCATTTTGGGCAGCAGGAGGCCTCGACAGGCCTGGAATTTTTTTAAAGAGGAAAGTTTTATTTGGAATTGGACGGAGGAAAAAGAGACGGAGACAAAAATACACAAAGGCTGGCGTGAGAACAGTCCTGTACATAAACAGCTTTAAGGCATCTGGTCTGTTGTTTAGTCACACAGCTATAAAAGGACTTTACGGTTGTGCTGTTGGCTGAGTTGCAATGATTTCCTCTTTCTTTGTCTCTGTTTTACCTAAACATTTTGGTACGAGCCGCACTGAGTGAGCAGATCAGCTGGTCGGTTCATTCTCCAGCTGAATCAAGCAAAGACGTTCTCATTTACTTAAGAAACAATAAAGATTTAGCTCTCTGATCAAGCAGTAACTTTTTCATGATTTTAGTGAGCAAAGGTGAATTTTTTTTCAGGCTTCAATTCTTCATAATAAAGAATCAATTATTAGTCATTATTCCCAAATCTTGACAAATAATTAGTCTGCCAGACACAAAATTGCAAGCTAAAACGTTCTTAGATCTATAAAGATAAAGAAATATTGAGATAAATTAGTCTTTTTCTACCACGTTTGTGCCAATCCACCATGTACATGTTTAGAGAGTTACACCAAAGTCAGTAAGATACAACCTCTGTGTAATGTTTTAACAAATGTTGGTGCTAATCTGGATCTTTTATGGAAAAACTGTCAGGTCCAACGTGTTTTTAAAAGCCAAGAGTCATGTGAGGACGTCTGTGCTGACCCTCTGCTGTCTTTTCACTCTCCCACTCCGCACATGCCGTTTCCTTCACACCTTTTTTTTTGTCAGTTGTCAGTACCCTTGTCTTGTCCTGCCCGTTCTCCTCTCTGACCTCGTCCTCCCCCGTCCTCTCCTCCAGCCGCCGGAGCGACAGATTGTCGTCGGCATATGCGCCATGATGAAGAAGTCCAAATCCAAGCCCATGACCCAGATCCTGGAGCGCCTTTGTAAGTTCGACTACATCAACGTGGTCATCTTTCCCGAGGAGGTGATCCTGGAGGAGCCCGTGGAGAAATGGCCCCTCTGCGACTGCCTCATCTCCTTCCACTCCAAAGGTACAACAGCGTTCATGGAAAACATCCTGTTTGCGTGAAGGGGAAACGGTGACATGGAGGTGGACGGGAAATGTGGGCTTTAACTCTGCAGAAAGGTGTGTTAGGATTTCTGTTTTCACTGGTTACACCTTCTTAAACTGGTATAACCAGTGGCTCACTCAGATTAACACAGCAATGGTGTGTCCCATTTATCTTGTGAAGTTCAAACTCGGAGCTGAAAATGTCATCACACCCGGGTTGACCACATTTATTTTATTGTGTGAAAATGAAATGCTGTTGAAAGCTCCTAATATAAAAAAAACAACAAAAAACAAACGGCGTCATGTTTTCCTGATGATGTTTTTGCTGTAACATGAGGAAAACAGGCATTTCTAGCATTTCCATGTCATCGTTTGCCGTTTTTATAAATACCACTTGATTCCAAAGCAATCCACGAGGATTTTCTCGCATGAAAACATCAGAGCAACATCGCCACAGATAGAAGTTGGACAGTGTGTGTGATAAGACTCAAATAAGCTTTCAAATGAAAGCACCAGAGTTTGTATCTTCCATATAAATCTTCATTTGCTATCCTTTGCATCATATTTTACCATAAATAACAAGTAAAATAAATTTTAAAAAAAATCAATGTTTTCAGTAACTTAAGGCTCTGTTTTGAGAAATACCTCCTCAGCTCCTAAAATACCTGCCTTAACATATTTCAGCGAGGTTGCCAGGTTTGTGTCAGGCCGCCTGGCAGCTTCCTGGATCAGTTTATGGGAAATGAAGAGAAGAACGGTGCGACTGGAAGCATCTATTTAAAACCCGTGATTGAATTTGCTCTGTGTGTGGGAGGAGCTGGATGAATAAGATCAATGTGTATGTTCCTGCACGTTCCTGTCATTTACATCAAGAGCTCAAATATTAGGGTGGCTTTACATTTATTAAGTTTATCTTTTAATTCTGTGAAGTATAAATAGTATTTCTATATATATTATACATACATTCACACAGTATATGAGTATTTTTGTCCTGTTTTAGTTTATAACGTGATTTTTTTTCCTGTTCTATTTTTAAAAGAATGAGGTAGTGTGATTTATTTTTATTTATGCAGTGCTGTCGCTGTTATTATTGGAAAGTGGGGAAAAAAATAATATTTTTAAGGGACATATCTTTCATGCTCACATGGAGAGCAGTATAGCACATATTGAGAACAGTGACCTTTTTAAATATTAATTTCTTCACTTATACGGTGGCGTCGGATGTACCTGATAATACAGTATGTACCTGATTGCGGTGCATCACATAAATGCTGAACAGACCAAACCATGAAAACTTCTGCAGACTCATTTTGTGTTTAAATCATCATTAATCAAATCAAATTGTGCTATGCTACACGTTCAGGAGTGCAGAGGCTTTTTCTTAGTTTCTACAGCTCTAATGTCATCTTCTTTCGTTGTTTCAAATAAACTTCTTTTTCTGAAGCCAGAAATGGAAACCCATCACTTCTTGTGTTTTTTATTGAGCTGCGTGACAGTGGCTGCTCCAGCTTCACAAAAAATGGGAAGAAGAAACCTGTAAAATGGGATGTTTCTCTCTTCTCTAGCCCTAATCGAAGGTGGCATCTCACTTCAGAGCTGTGACAACATGCAAATATGTGCTCTGCAGCAGGCGGGGTGTGCAGTCATAAATGTACAGCAACAGGCTTGCACCAAAATCTGATTTCAGAACCTGTCAAAGCTCATTAAGACCTTTTTAAAATGACGCCTAACGCCAACATATCAAAGATGTCAGGCTGGTTCAGTGAAAGAGAGCAGGATGTGATCTCTATTGTTTCGAGTGTCATTGCCTTTATCTACCCACCAAACTGAACTAAACTTTTTTTCATCGTGTGACGTTTTTCAGGTTTCCCTCTGGACAAAGCTGTGGAGTACGCCAAGCTAAGGAATCCACTGCTCATCAACGACCTCAACATGCAGTATTTCATACAGGACAGGTGCACACTCACACACTCGCATTGCTTCAGAGGACATTGCGTGACTCACATTCATCCCACACTACTTGCCGCCTTAAACCAAGTCTTCACCCTCGAATGAAATGACTTACCTTTGAGTGTCAAATGACTTTGTAAACAGGTTTACGTCCCCACAACACGAGCAATTAACACACACACACACACACACACACACACACAC
>JAOXYL010000090.1:5410611-5478233 GCA_028564955.1 Terapon puta | reverse complement strand
TTTGATGAATTCATTCTGAGAGGATGTGAAAGGCACAGTGGGTGTGTTTGCCATTGTTGTTGTTGTTGTTGTTGTTGACCGGTACAACGCTTTTTTAGACTGTAATGTGAATTCAGCAGTTAAAGATGACAAGAGAACAAAATGTTGATAGGTCAAATCAACAGGGAGGTTTCATTTCAAGTCATATTTGTGTTAATGTCTGTAGTTCCACTTCTGCTTTTTGACTTTTAGTAAACTTGATTTTATCCAATGTTAAATGGTAAACGTTCCCTCGGGACATGAATTTCAAACTGACGTCGTACCCTGTGCAGAGTGTAACCTGGTGGAGGGGGAGGACCATGTTGAGGTGAATGGGGAGGTGTTCCCCAAACCCTTCGTGGAGAAACCGGTGTGCGCCGAGGACCACAACGTCTACATCTATTACCCGACATCCGCTGGAGGGGGCAGCCAGAGGCTTTTCAGAAAGGTAGCTGTCTCCTGGTAGACGCAGGGAAAAACATTGTACTTACAACGAGGAAGTTCAGGAAGTCGCTAAAGATCACGCCTCTTGTAAACGTTGGCAATCAAGGACAAGTATGAGCTTAATGACTTGACATGAAGAACCACTGCCCCAACATGTCAGTGAACGTCACTGTGATGTTTCTTGCTTCCATTTGTTTAGTTGAGGCTGAGTGTTATTGTGTAATTTAATCACATAGAAAAAGTTTAATGATAAATGGAATGAAACCGAGATGTTGTACAGCTGTAGGATAAAGGATGAACTGTGGTAACTTTTTGATATCGTGTTAAATAAGTCTTTTATTCACAGGTTTTGGACCCAAATTAATTCCCTGTCTTTGTCTCTGTGCCTCTCTGCTGTAGATAGGGAGTCGCAGCAGTGTATATTCCCCAGAGAGCAGCGTACGAAAGACTGGATCCTACATCTACGAGGAGTTCATGCCCACAGATGGTACTGATGTGAAGGTACTGTGCAAATTTATTTGATCATTAATGCAATTTTTAAAAATGTATTAGTTCATTTTTAACTGCTCAAACAGATTTATGCACATAACCTATGCTCATGTTGTTTTCTGCTCTGAGACACTTTCTGTGTTTGTGTGTGTCTCTGGATGTCTCAGGTTTACACAGTGGGTCCGGACTACGCCCACGCGGAGGCCCGGAAATCTCCCGCCCTGGATGGGAAGGTAGAGAGGGACAGCGAGGGGAAAGAGATCCGTTACCCCGTCATGTTGACCGCCATGGAGAAGCTGGTGGCCCGCAAGGTCTGCCTGGCCTTCAAGGTAAACATTGCAGGATGCAGGAAAAGAATAAAGGTCCAGGTTTGAGATTGTCAGGATAAAAACTAGATTATTTATGGGTTTGTGCTCCCTCTCTTGTCAATTTTTTTTGTGGGTGTCCAACCCATTCGTGGTCGGGTGCCTTTTTTATGTGCAGTATTTTGGTTGGTATCGCCTTATTGAACCAATTTGGAGTGAGTTAGAGAAAATATCGAAACCATTTACCATGAGCTCAGACAGATGTGTGGGCAAACTGTAGATATTTCACTGTTTTACTTGCAAACTAATGCAATATTTAGACACAAAAACACTCATTGAATGGGACACAGTCATTTCTTTTTCTAAACCACTGAGAATTATTTATACCGCTGTATACCGTGTTCACCATAGTTTGTGATGAACGGCTCAGAAACCACACAAGACTCCCAACAAACAAATAAAGGAGACTGCAGCTCGAGGAGCAGAAAATCAATAATTCATAAGTTCTTTGTATTATAAGTGCAGCTCTTATTAACTAATATTAAGAGTGTATTTCGCAGTATTCCCAAAGGCACGATGTTTTAAAGATTAAGACCCCTAGTGAGGGGAAAAAAGAAACCTTAAAAAAAAAACTAGTGGTCACATTAAAGCTTCGCAGCTTCTCAGTTTTCAAAACGGCTGCAAAAGAGAGACTGGGGTTGTGTTTGAAAATTGTTTTCTTCTCCACATTGTTGACTTTTTAAAAACATATTTTTCAGCAAACTGTGTGTGGGTTCGACCTGCTCAGAGCCAACGGACACTCCTTCGTCTGTGATGTCAACGGCTTCAGCTTTGTCAAAAACTCCATGAAGTATTATGACGACTGTGCCAAAGTCCTCGGGTAGGTGACGTCAGCGTATGTCCCGTTTATCTCTGTGTGGATAAACTGTGAATGTTTCATTGTTTTACTTGCAAACTAATGCGATATTTACGCAGTCATACCCTGTTAATGGGGCCTAGTCATTTAGTCCTTTACTATGAGAATAATTTATACCACACTGTTGAGACCAATATTATAGAGCCATAGTACATTTTGGCACATGGGCCCATTGTCTTTGGATCCAAAGATTGACTGATGGACTGATTGTGAACTTGTGAGATTACAAACCAGGCAAGAACTTTTGGTGTGATCCTCAAGATTCAAGATTTGTAGATTTTGATTCATGTTGTAAGAGCAGTGAGAGAAACAGTGGAAGTAAGCAAAGACATAGAATGAGATAAACTAAGATATAATATAAAACGATAATTCATTATAAGTATAATAATAATTATACATAGTAGAGAGAGCATATGCCGGAGAATATACATATAATAAATATATAATATATATCTCAAGTAGAAACAGTGAAGGGTGTTGCACAAAAGTCTAGTAATTGTTTGCAGACTAGTGGGCATTTAGTTTATTCTGGATTATGTACACATCATGTAAACACCAAGTCAACCAGCCTACTGTCAATAAACCACTTGTCAGATCTTTGCACTGATTTCCTTGTAAAAGACTGCCTGTCCCATAGTCTGAACAAAACACGGGATAGCAGCATTTATTTTCCAGGATTTACAAATCTGGAAGAAACTCTGAGAAAACTTGGTCTGATTGAACTCTCAATGATTTTATGTCAGAGCTTACTTTCTGTTTATCATTTATCATTAAGTTAAGTATTTTACTGTTTATTCATATTTTGTAGTGGCCTGTACAGCTTACAGATAACAATGCACGGTCAAACAAAACACAAACATGTGTAAATGTTATAAAACTCAAATAAACGTTGCCGTGTTGTCCAAGGTTTGATCGTTTAGTTTGATTGTGAAGATGAGGCGGCATTTGTCTCTGGCTGTCATTAGCATCCTCTTGTTCTGTCTTTACGCAAACATTGCCTTGAAGCTGTCATGTTGTAATTCATCTTTAGCTCCCGACAGCTCAGAGGATCCTGCTGTCAGCTTTTTACGGCTCAGTTTGTTTCTGATTTATCACCTCTCCTTATCACCTTCCAGGCCGAGCAAACTGAAGCTTTACGACTTTAAGACTCATAAATTTTACAAATAGAACAAAATGCCTCTCCAGTAATGGATACTAGCATACACCAGTTTATCAATACCTTTCACAAACTCTTGATTGATTTCTTCATGGCACAAAACAGGAGGGAGCAGTGTGTGTTGCATGAAATAAAAAAATTAAGATGATCAAACAGCACGTTTTACTTTTGCTTTGTGTTCAGCACCAACTGTGTGCGATATTCAATAAAGCTGAACTTTTCTCTTCCTCACCAGGAACATGGTGATGAGGGAGTTAGCCCCCCAGTTTCACATCCCCTGGTCCATCCCCATGGAAGCTGAAGACATCCCCATCGTCCCGACAACCTCAGGAACCATGTATGTTATGAAACACACAGTATTCTCCTGGAAAATATTTTTATCTATTGACCCCTGTGCACATGATGCCTTGCAATGAAAGGTTTATGGATTTAAAAGGTAATTAATTAAGGTGGTAAGTGAGTTTCTGAATTTTTCTTCTTGCCCTGTCCGCTCCTCTCTCTTGCCCAGGATGGAGCTGCGCTGTGTTATTGCCATCATCCGCCATGGAGATCGCACGCCAAAGCAGAAGATGAAAATGGAGGTCCGACACCCTCGGTAGGTCGCTCTGATTCAGCCTCGGGATGCTTCTCCCTTTTTTTGTGTCAGCATTTTTTTAAGATCCTGAAATAAAAGCCAAAATTAGTATTTGTGCAGTTTATGCTTTATGTGACTATAAAATACTCGATACAAGGATGGAGGAGAAAGAACAGATTTAATATCCTCGTAAATCAACATTGACCGAAAAGGGACCAAACACCTATAACATCATTACTCACTTGTTTCCTCTTTATTTAGTGTTTTACGGAGAAGCACAGGTTATATCAATATTATATTTCAGCTCAAAGTTGTATTCTCATGTTGGCAACTTTTTCTTTAAGCCACTATTTTTAGGGCTGAATAGATGTCTGTTTGTCTTCATCATGCTGTTTTTGTTCGGTTTGTCTTGTGCAGATTCTTTGAGTTGTTTGAGAAGTACGGAGGCTACAAGTCAGGGAAGCTGAAGCTGAAGAAGCCCAAACAGCTGCAGGTGAGTGTGGTTGATTTTAATCCTTCCATCGCTTTTCTTCTTCTTCTTCCCACGCTCGGGCTCCTCTGCCTCCTGTATTTCTCTTACTGAATGCTTCTTGCTTTTCTTTTAAGAATAATGAAAGGTTTAAGAGGATAGGGCTATGTTTACATATCAAGCTTCATAATTATAATTATGGGTCACGAAACATTTCGGTTTTACTGTCTAAATATTTACACTCGGCTGTCTAAATCTATTCACGCACTGCTGCATTCATCCCGTCACTGTACCGTCTTTTCATAAAAGCTGCCGTCTTCCCTGTCAGCCTCGTCTTTCAGCTCTGACAAATTATAGATAAAAGTCAAATTAAGGATGACTGCCCCTTGGGTCCCCAGGAAGTGCTGGATATCGCCCGCCTGCTGCTGGTTGAACTGGGCCAGCACAACGACTGCGAGATCGAGGAGAAGAAATCCAAACTGGAGCAACTCAAGACCGTCCTGGAGATGTGAGTGAAGTCTTACAATGTGAAAAAAACAACAACATGCACAACATCAGTCTCCATCCTCCTGTCCCCTGTTGCATCACCATTGTTCGATTCATGATGTAGAAACTAGCTTCATCTTTCAACACTCCACCAGGGTCCAGCCATCTTTTTTTTAACTTTTTTCTCACAGACAGACAGACAGACAGACAGATGTTTGCTTTGATTCTCTCCCTCCCTCTCGTGTCTCTAACTCTTTGCTTTATCTTCTCTTCCCTCCTATGTCTCTCTCTTTTTTTTCCCCTCTCATCCAACCATCCCTCCTTCCTTCTCTCCAAAAGGGAATCCAGCTTGAATGACACTCAGTACGCACCCTCTCCCTTCTCACTTTAAAGGATGAGGTTTCACCACCCTCCTTTTCTTTAGTCTATTTAGACTGTGTGTACAAAATATTCGGAAAACCGATTCTTTGCCTGACATAGGCCGAGGTGGTGTATTTATTTATGTGTTTTTATCATTTACACCCATTACAGTTGTAGATAAAGGGGTATAAACATGGTAAAAAAATATAAACACAGCTAGTGCAATATTATTTGGATACATTGTTTGGAAGGTTTTCCTAATGTTTTGTACACCGAGTGAATCATTTTCATTAACATCCATTCATTTTTAGCCATTAACACTGGACACACACACAGTCAAATGTCCTCTGATGATTTCACTGTGTTTCTGTGTGTGATGATCAGTGTGTGCCGTGTTACTTGGTGTGCATGCCGTTCTCGCCACATATCAAGTGGACTCTAAACGTCTCCCTTCCTCCCGTCTGTCATCAGACTTTAGCGATCTGCTGGCCATTTCCCCTCCATAAACAAGGGTGTGTGTCCAAGAACAAAATAATGACTCGTGCTAGAGATGCGAGGTTTAAAAACGGCTAAATTGAACCGCCAGGGAGAAAAGATAGGACAGACAATTGAATTGAATTTTGAAATAAACTTGCATTAGTGGCAGATCTGGTTGATGTTATCTGTGAAACCCTTGGCAAAAAAAAAAAAAAAAAAAAAAAACCCCTACATACACAAACGCATTATCTACCAGCTGAGGACAAGTTTAAAGTTACACATATTTTGACTTTTTATTATGATGAGGTGAATGTTTCACATTGAAGCACTGATTATAGCTCCAACAAGGTCTGACTACGCGCACCTCCTCGTTATCGGGGAATGAAGAAGCGCAAGAATAGTAAAAACATCAAAAGCCCTTTTTGAGCTTTTAATGTGGTATGCATTCCCAACTGAAGGCTAAACTTAATGAGGCAAATGTAAAATGCCTCCCTGACCAATAATAGATGTGTGAGTGATGCGATGCGATGCTCATTTCATGTTCCAGTAAAGCAAATACAAGCAAATCTCCAGAATCACTCGGCCGCCGCGTGATGATATTTCTTTCAAGTGTCGGCATTTAGCAACTGATCGGATTCTCTGGCTTCCTGCCACAGTTAGTTATCCAGGTTCAGGGTCCGTCATCATGTGGCTTTCGGAGGCGTCCGCTCAGCTGCCGGTCCCATTAGAGATCAGTATGCGGTCATTAGTCCGTAGGATGTGCCAAATTCTTTCTAAAGCACAGTGCGCCGGGCAAGTGGAAGCTCCTGATATGTGTTTGCGTGTGACTTTTTAACAATAACAAAGTGATTAAAATCGTCATTGATTTTCACCTTGAACCATTTTTAAAAGCGGGCACTCACACGCACTCACACGCACTCACACACACACACACACACACACACACACTTTTGCATTTGTTCTCACGTACACAAATGCAATAACACTGAAGTCAAGCTTAGAGGTTCTTGGACTTTTGCTGATTCAAGGTACCCACTGAGTGACTTATTGTCATTTGCTGTACGTGGTGTGTATGATCAGCGTGTCGGATATGCAAGAGGTCGTTGCCTTGTTTCTGTCCTCTCTTCAAAGCTTTAGTTGGAATCAAAGTCCGTTGAATATCTAAGTATTTGAAGATGGGATAAATCTTTTGTGTATCTGTGTGCGCTTACTGTATGTGCGTCCGTCTTTGTGCATATCAAAACGTTGTCGTGTCTGCTTTGTGTGTGTGTGTGTTTGTCTTTCCAGGTACGGTCATTTCTCAGGTATCAACAGGAAAGTCCAGCTGACCTACCTGCGTAACGGCCAGCCTAAAGCCTCGAGTGAAGAAGAAGGTACAAACACACAGAATTAGTGTTTATATTCACGTCACGTCTTTTTGAACTTGGAGTGTGTGTGCTGTGTGTGTGTGGTGTTATCATATGTCGCATGCAAACAGATTACACTAATCTGATGACAAAATAAAGACTTACGGCAAATTAATGTTAGTTAAAGCAGCTTTTTCTGATTGATGTTTTTGTAAAAGAAACCACTGGTGAGAGTCATTTTCAGATTTTGGAACATAAATCATGAAAAGACGAGATACAAGAAGTCATCAAACTATTATTATTTTGTTTTATTTATATTAAACATAAAGAATATTGTGTAAGCATTTTTTTTTCCTCCTTTGCTTCTTCCCATATGGAAGCTTGAATGCAAATGAACAGTTGCATCTCAAGCTTTTGCAGTTGTGTAAAGTATTTTTGTAACTTTAATGATTTCTAACAATATGCTGCTGTTGTTGTTGTTGTTGTTGTTCTTTCTCCCAGACTCGAAGAAGGACGGTCCATCTTTGCTGCTCGTGTTGAAGTGGGGCGGCGAGCTGACGCCTGCAGGCCGGGTTCAGGCGGAGGAGCTGGGCCGGGCCTTTCGCTGCATGTACCCCGGAGGTCAAGGTACCAAATGGACTCACACTGTGAGCGAGGAGATGCACTAATGAGCAACCTGTCCGCTCAGCTCTGATGTTTGACTTCCTTTTTTGTTTTTTCTTGTTTCGGAAAAAACTTCTAGTAACGTTTGTCTGCTGTGGGGGAAAAAAAACAAGTTATAGAATGGATTCTGAGGTGGTCTTTTCCCTGTTTTCTCAAATTAGTGGGTCAAATTCCTTACCTTTTCCTCTGATGTTCACAGTGAAGCAAAACAAATGCTTACAGAGACACACACGAGTCTATAGGTCAAAACTCACATAGATATTCACAAATGCACAAACGTTATCAAAGGTCATTTCTTTCGAACTCCGTCAAAAGGGCAAATGATAAACTCCCACGTGTACCTTGAATCCTGAATCCTAATACAGCAAGCTACCTGCAGCCACTGCATTTTTTTCTTGTACCATTGTACCAAGTTTTGGTTTTAATAGATATATTAAACTTCACTTCATGTACATACAAGTGAAAAATATTCTTTAATAACACTTCATTTAAATTTTACTGCGGGGAGGAAATGGGAAGAATTTGAAGGCACCCGAACAAATCTTTGATTTACCACACTGAAGAAAACAGGAAGGGGCTGATGGTAGTTTGTCTTTGCAGCAGATGCTGTAGCAAATGAAAGTCTGGCTGAAAAAAAATAATTAAAGTCTAAATTAAAGCATTTAGACAAATGCGAACATAACACCTGTAAAGTCAGCGAGCTTTACAGAAGAGCCACTGGCGTCCTGGACTAGAAAACATCAGATCACATCAGAATTATTCATCAGTTTAAACTGAATAAGGTATCACACCAGGAGAATCGGGGGATTTTCCCACTCACTTCACTACAGTAAGTGGCCGTCTGCCAGAGGTCAAAACTTACAACAATCTTATCTCCTAAAGTCCTAAAGGAGTCCAACGTTTGAACATCTCTGTGAAAACTGAGCAAACTGATGGAGATTTTGTAGATTTTGAGTTATATTATAGTAATTGAACATTGTTTTCATAGTCAAAGCGCTGACAGTGATAGACAGTGAACAAACAATAATAAATATCAGGAACAGAGGGACATGAACACAATATTGACAGTAGTTACTTAAAGGTATCACACTTGATAGTCATATTAAAAAGGGTAACTGTAACCAGGCAATGCTTTTTTTTCCCCCCATGCAAATATAAAACCGCACAGAGCCACTATAACCCCTGACCCTCTTCACAAAAACTGAAATGAAACTACTTAACAGACAAACCTGCGTGTTACATAAAGGTTTTTCTCCCTCTCTCTCTCTTTTCCTCTCGAGCTTTTACTGAGCAATACCTCTGTGTGATTCATAGATTACCCTCTTTAATGCTTTTCCTCTTAATGCTTTGTTTTGTTGTGCATGCAAAACAACTTCTAAACTGCAGAGAAAAACAACATAAAGCAGGGCTGACGGTAGCTCCCATAATAAGATGCAGTGTGCCCCCCCACCCCCTTTTGTTGCTTCTTTTTTTTTTACGAAAAGAAAGCCGTTTTCTCATTCTTCTTTCCCCACCACAAGTTTTGTCTATTAACTCTGCTCTTCTCTTCTTACCTGTTGTTGCGCCGTGTAAACTACTAGCCGGTAACCGCCGGTCCCTCGGCTGTGAGTCCCCTATTGACTTTGGTAAGAGAAGGGTTTCCTGGGCACCACCTCCTCCGCTCTTTTCTCATCCTGCGCGTTTGCCGCTCCGTCCACTAACGTGCTCTGATCTCTCCTCTCATCTCATCATGATTTTTTTTTTTTTTTTTTCATTTCACTGGCGACTGGTCCGGTTTGTCCTACATTGAGATTGCTGTGGGTTGTTTGTGCCGTCATTGATGTGTCCTCGAGGTGATCCACCGCAGCAGATGTTGTTTTTGGTCACTTGCGCATACAAGCAAACGCTGGCAGCTAAAAGTGAATGCAGTTTTGTGTCGTAAGCTAACGCGGATCATCTCACACTAATCCTACTGCATTTTATCTCCACGAGCTCTTATGGTTGTTGTTGTTTGTTGGATGAAAGTCAGTCATCTTTAGACTGGATGAGAGCGTAGAGCAGGGGTAAGTCCTCAACACCCAGCACAACCGTTCCTGTCAAATGAGGCATGATAACTCAGGGTGGTCAACAGCGTAACATTGGGCTATATGGCTGTACACTAAAGAAAAATGCATGACGCATCAGTGTGATTTGATCTGTAGCATTGGTATGCATCCACCTCCCACAGCAACATTAATTTAAGTGCATTTAGCATGTTAAAATACTTTTATCGTCCCTCTTCAAGTAGGTAATTTCAAGGATCTGAAATCATCTCCAGGGCAGCTGTCTCCAGTAATCTTGTTCGCTGTTCACTTCACTTTCACTTCATTTTATTCATACCTTAAACTTCAACATTTCCACATTTTTTAAAGTGAATTGAGCCAAGTCAAAAGCTTACAAAGCCTTTTCAGGACGATGCATTTGAACTGAAAGTGATGTTGCACCTGGACAGGTGTTGTGTGCTTACTTTTAATGGAAATCCGTGGTACTTTTGGGTGCAATCAACAAACCGTTTTTTTTTTTTTTTCTTACAATGACTTCCCTGGACTCAGCCATTTTCTTAATATTGAAATTGATTGTACAATAATTGCTGCAACCAATATAACACCCACCCTGTTTATGTTCTTCCAGGTGACTACGCCGGGTTTCCGGGCTGCGGCCTCCTGCGACTGCACAGCACTTACCGCCACGACCTGAAGATCTACGCCTCTGACGAAGGCAGGGTGCAGATGACAGCTGCTGCTTTTGCGAAGGTAACTCTGCCCTCGTACCTAAAAGACTTTGTGGACTATATCCGATGTAAAGCTGATGTTACCTAAAAACATAAGTGAGAATTTCTGAAATGTCTCGGGGACAGAATATCTCTTTGGATGTTTGAGATGTTCTTCTACTCGTGACATATCAGAGAGATAAATTATTGAAAAACTAAAAATTCACAGTTTTCCATTCCTTTCACACTCTGTACAATACTGTGGTGAGGGGATGCTTTTGTGGGTGAGGGATACAGCCCCTCCTATAGTGTCATGTATAATAAATAAATATCTCAATGCCTTGAAATGGTCATTTAAATCTTTTGTTTTTCTGGTTACTTGCATACTGGAACAAAACATACATGTCTCTTGTGCTCTGTTTCCAGCTGCAGTTTCTCAGTTTGAAGAAAATGTATAAATGTGTGTTGCATTCTATTGTAGCGTGACTCAAATGTTGGCCTGCAGCTAAACATTATTTTAATTTAATGTAACAGTTATTGTCTTAATGATTTTTTTTTTTTTTATAAAACAGCTGAAAACTGTGTATGAAGCCCAAGATTCACATGGAGGAACAAGCAATAGTTGGGCATTTTTGCTTCAAGAATTGCAAAAAAAAATGTTGATTCATTTCAATAAATTAATCAACATCTATCTTTAGATTCATTTCAATAAATGAATATACCAGCTATTTCAGCTCGACTTGAAAGCATCTAACCAGAAAAGAAATAAAGTTGTACAAAAAGTTTTTTAAAACAAAACTTGCATTTTCAGCATTAAACATGTTTTCAAATACTTTGATATTTTTTGACGAAGTTGCTAAGACTTCACATTTTAAGAAGCTGCAGATCTATAATAAGAAAGATGAAAGCGCTTGAAAAGTTACAGCTTCATACTTTTTTCCTTAACTTTAGATTCCCTGGGGGGAAAAATGAGGAAGTCCTTTAAAGCTTGACTGCAGCTGAAACAGATCAAATGTGCTCTGTGAGTGCTGTATGAATTCAGTAGAAATGCCACGCGGTGACTTCAGTTCAAGCTCTCTGGTTTCTCTGCAGGGCCTGCTGGCTCTTGAAGGGGAGTTGACGCCGATCCTGGTTCAGATGGTGAAGAGTGCCAACATGAACGGACTGCTGGACAGCGACAGCGATTCTCTGACTGACTGCCAGCAGAAGGTGAAGGCCAGGCTGCATGAAATCATGCAGAAGCACCAGGAGTTTACACAGGATGACTATCAGAAGGTATGTGGACAAACCGAGCTGGTGGTGTGAAAAGATTCAAAGAATTGCCTGATTTGATATGATGTCTGGTGCAATGTTGTTTGCCAGTAACTTTCCACATTTTCTGTTGAAACAGTTTGACATTATTCTCAAGACTTCATTTCTGAAATATTTCAACTTTTCCAAAGAATTGTGAAATATTGTTATGCAAGTCTCTTTCCCATTTTAATTTACTGCTCATACAGTATCACTAGTGGAAAATAGAGGGAAGCTGAACTCAGTGGATTAATAGATGGAAAGTGTCAAAGACAGTAAATAAAGTATAATAAATTCCTTCCACCCCTTTTACTCATTTTTTCTTATGATCATTTTAGAGTATCAGGCTGTGGTGGAAAGTAACTAAGACCAAGTAACTAAAATACTGCCTGCAATTTAGTTTTTCCAATTAATGCTACTCTGTTCTTTTATTCAACTGCATTTTAAAAAAACAAAACTTGATGCAAGTTGTTATACTACAATCCAACCCAGTAGTATAAGAATTATGTAAAATCTCACCACTTGGCTGTAGTCAAAGGGTTAATTTAACAGATCATCACTTATTTCTCTCTGATTTCTTTGTGTCCCAGCTGGCACCAACCGGCAGTCCATCACTGGTGAACTCAATGAAGGTCATACAAAATCCAGTCCAAACTTGTGACAAGGTGTACGCCCTCATCCAGAGTCTCACCTCACAGATCCGCAAGAGGCTGGAGGACCCAAAGTCTGCAGGTATCTGCTGTAATGTTAAACAAGTTCAGGTGTAGAGAAGAACAAATGCTGCGTGTGTAACATTTAGTCTATTTTGAACATCACAAAGCTTTTTTTTTCTCTGCAGACCTGCAGCTTTACCACAGCGAGACGTTGGAGCTGATGCTGCAGCGCTGGTCCAAACTGGAGAGAGACTTCCGCATGAAGAACGGCCGCTACGACATCAGCAAGATCCCCGACATCTACGACTGCATCAAATACGACTCGCAGCACAACGCCTCGCTTGGACTGGAGGATACGCTGGAGCTGTTCAGGCTGTCCCGAGCGCTGGCTGACATCGTCATACCGCAGGTTGGTGGTCATAACATGCTGTAACTATACACACATTTTGCACCAGCACTGAGTTATTTCACAGCATTGAATTTAGTGTAAGTTGTATGTTTGGAGGAGTCAGTGTTAGCAAATAGGTCACTTTCCAGAATTACATCAAAAGGCATCTTGCAGATAGATATTTCACACATTTGCTGCAATAAGTGGTGCTCATGAAACCAGCTATTTTCCCTTTGAACATAAAATCAAACCCTATTGATCCCTGTAGCAAGATTAAAGTGTTACTCAGCAGTGAAATGTAGAAATACACTATAAAGTGTGCCATTAAAAAAAAACAGCATTAACAGTGAAACACTTAGTCAGTCAGTTATATGAGGGGGACAAAAGAAAGTTAATTTTTGAAGTGCTTCAGCATTAGTCACAGAAAAACCATGAAATTTTCTATTGAGGCTTTCATGCATGAGTGTGTTGCTTGTTATCTGTGTTCACCCCGTCATGGGGGATGGTGACCAGCGTGTTTCTCTCCCAAAAATACACTGCGATAAGGCCCCGTCTCCTCATGGCCGTGGATAAGTAGATTAAAAAGAAGTGAATGAAAGTTCAAAAGTTTTTTTTTTTCCCTCCTTTCTTTTATATTGGCCATATCAGGAGTATGGCATCACTAAAGCAGAGAAACTGGACATCGCTCAGGCTTATTGCGTCCCCCTGATGAAGAAGATCCAGCTGGACTTGCAGAGGACCCACGAGGACGAGGCCGTCAACAAGCTGCACCCCCTGTGAGAACACCAGGCGCCACCCGAAGCTTACACACTTACGCATACATAGTGTGTGTGTGTGTGTGTGTGTGTGTTAACTGATGGGCTTTGTGTTATATTCCCGCCCCCTCCTGGTGTTCAGGTATTCTCGTGGCGTGATGTCTCCTGGCCGCCACGTCCGCACGCGTCTCTACTTCACCAGCGAGAGCCACGTTCACTCCCTGCTCAGCATCTTCCGCTACGGAGGACTGCTGGACGTACGCTCTCATTTTTATCACTTCTGACAGTTTTGCTTTCTGAGTGATGGTGTTTATTCTTTCTGCTCTTATTGATGAGGATTTTTCAAAATAAGAGTAGATCTAGAAATCTTTTTTTTTTTTGTTTGTTTGTTTTTCTTTTGTTCTTTTCAGTGGTGCACTAACTACAAGCAGGTAATTGTTCATAAAGGCCTACTGAATGCAAGTGCATGTTTCAACATCAGAAAGATTCTCTACATCCTAAACTTCTAGACTAATCCTTATCAGTTATGTCTATCAATGTGTTATTTGTCTTTGCCTACTAAAACAAGCTCCATTCGATTATTTTAGTATATTGGAGAAAGTTTTATATTTTAATGTATTTCTAAAATTCTCTATATTTTTTGTTTGAGTTTTATTGTGTAATGTATATAAAGAATCAGGAACCTTGTATTGATGATATTTATATAACTGGCTCACCCTAATGATTAAAACACTGTAAATTCTAATTAAACCTTAACATGAAATAGACCTTTAATGAAACAAAGTGGAGTAGGTATTTTCAAGTATAGCAGTGAAGCACACTCACACCACTTTAGTTTAAGAAAATCTAAATACTTTACTTTAGATGTACTCTTGACTTAATATAGTACATACTCTGACTCACTTCAAGTATATTTTAGGTTATGAGAATTATTACCGCCTACTAAATACATTTCGTTGTCTCAAATGTATGCCTTGTGTTTCGCGGTGATGCTTTTATTTCACACACTTGTTTGTTCATGTATGTATGTTGGAGATGTTGTTTGCATGCTTTTATTCAGTGTATGTTTTTGTGAATATTTGTTCCATGTTTTTAATTGTGTGTGTGTGTGTGTGTGCTTCTCAGGAGGAGAAGGACCAGCAGTGGAAACAGGCCATGGACTACCTGAGTGCTGTGACTGAACTCAACTACATGACGCAGATAGTCATTATGCTGTACGAAGACAACAATAAGGTCAGCCCTGTGAAGAAAAGCGCTTCCAAGTTTCCTCTCAGCGTTACCGCAACAGTTTCTTTATGTCTTTGTATCCGTGTCGTGGGCAGGACCCCTCCTCGGAGGAGCGTTTCCATGTTGAGCTTCACTTCAGTCCAGGAGTCAAAGGGTGTGAAGATGAAGAGAACGTACCTCTGGGCTTCGGCTTCCGCCCGGCTTCCTCTGAGGTGTGTGAAGATGCTTGTGTGTTTTCCTTCAGCGTCATACAATTTACATGGCCCCCAGTTGGACCTTCCCTAGTGATATTTTAAGTGTTATGCTTTGGAGGAGACGTAAAATACCAGTTTGATGCAGTTTCTCAGGTTGCCCCCTCTTCACACCAGAAGATGCATGAAATTGCGGGATGAGATGAAGAAGTCATCTCTGTTTTCTAGTGGCTTTTGATGCTGACTTGGTAAAATGTCTTATAAAATTGTCTTATATCTGGAGATATGGGTTTGCGTGATAAAGGTTCAAGGTTCAGCTTTATGGTCATTATACGATACGGCTGTGAAGATTCTCATTCATCCAGGTCATAGTTATCTCAAGGAAACTCAATCGAACGCAACTGGACTTGGTTATTTGTCTATGAAGACGTTATTCGATACAGGATTGCACAATAAAATGCGGTTGTTCTCCCCTCCAGGCTGCACACACAGAAAATGTGCTTGATGAGGACAAAACATCCAACTCTGTCTGCAGGAAAATATCTAAAAATGATCGTGCACAGTCAGAAATATTGATCATTGCAGCTGCATTTTGTTCTTTGTTGATATTCTTTGCCGAGTTTGCTGTTTTAAGCCTCAAGCCGCACTGGTATACAGGCCATAATGTTGTGGTGGCGTCTTTCTGTCTGTCTGTGTGTCTAAATGAGGATTTTTTTTTTTTTTTAACTGCTCTCAACTTGACACTTTAAGCACATTTTTCTCAAACAATCATCAGATTTTGCTGCACATTTTGTATATTACTAAGGAAAAACAGGAACTCTGTTCTTACTGAAAATGGGGCATTAAAACAAAATAATTCTGGTGGTTATTTTTGGTGTAATGAAATATTTGTTGGTGCATTGAATTTGTTATGTTCATGTTTGAACAGTGTGTCAGCTCAGGTAGTTTTTTATGTACACATCTGTGCATATGAAAAAATATCAATAATTTTCTTTTTGTGTACTTTGGCTTATCAGAATGAGGACAAAAAGCCCAATCAGGGCAGTCTGGAGGACCTCTCCCAGGACCAGCCGGACCAGGCACTTCCTGTCTCTGAGCCAATCAACATCCAGCGAAGGTCCCCCATGATCCGCAACCGCAAGACGGGCTCCATGGAGGTACCGGACCGTGGTGTTGATGTTTCATGATGTAGTGCTAATCCTGATAGAACAGGGCTGCGTGTTTTCTTTTTCTTTTCCCACCTAGTAGCTCCAGTTTCTATTTAGTAGAGCAGTTGTACATTTTTCTTTGTTGTGTTTTGACATATTATTATGGTTTTGCTGAAGTGAACAGGAGACATCAGGTCCCTGGTTTTACCCCAGCAGCCATCTCAGTCTTAACCCCTGGTCTCCGTGGCCCCCCCACTCAGGTCCTCTCTGAGACCTCTCCCACCCAGTCCTCCAAAGGCTGCACGTCCCACCGACTCTTCCCCTCGTGTTCACGCCAGTCTCCTGAGATCAAACCAACCAGTGGCCTAGGTGGGCACCTCGTTTCTGGTGTGTGTATGTGTTCTGTACATGTGTGTTTTTGGGGGGTGGGGAAGGGGCGGTAGTGAGAGAAAGAGAGAGAGAGATTATGCCGACAGACACTGACCTCACAACACATTTATCACCGGCTGTCATCACTGATCCTCCCCTTCATCACAAGCCTTCTCCCTCACCCTCCTACCTTGCCACCCCTCTCTGTCTCTCTTGCATTTCTTTGTCTGTTTTTCTTTCCCTTATTTCTGTCCATCCACACTCCCATTACCCAACACACACACACACACACACCTCCCACCCTTCCTCTCTTTGTGACGGTCACATAGCTTCCACCCCAGCTTAACCTTGCGGCAGCCAAACAGGATCAGACTCCAAACTATGTAGGCAAGAGGTCAGCAGGGAGAGTTGCGTTCACAGCCAGCTGCGGGCTCTCTGGTGTCACGTAGCGTTCAAAGACCCACCGCTATCTCTGCTCGGTGATAAAGAGACAACATAGGGAACATACTGTAGGTGTTTCCATCTCTTACCTCTGATGTCTTTACAGGAAACTGATCAGAACGGTCACAAGATATTTTAAAGTGAATAGTATCGCAGAAAAGACTAACCCTTGCCCCGTTCCCATACTGCACAGAACAGTGTGTGCTATAGACTTATTGCCAGTAGCTCTGCCATTTCCTTTGAGCATATTATCCAATAATATACATCAACAGAAAACTTGAGAAACCAACATAACATGCCTGGTCTCTTTTTATAGCACTGGGTGACAGCTGTAGTATTACCAGACAGCAACTGGTTCGGTAAATTTGCGCAGGTTGTAATATGTTAAAATTTAAATTGTATGTGATATCAATAAGCACATAGTATAGTTATGTATAAACTAACATTAATGTACTGTAAATCAACAATAACATCCACTAGATTTAAAACTGATTTCTAGAGAACTCAAAAAATGTCATCCATTATCGCTGTCCAACAAACAAACTAGTGGTTAAAAAAATGGGCTAAACAATACTTTTTATTATTTTTAGCCATTAACAGTTGTGGTAATTTGTTGATATAGTTTCAGATGCTTTAATAGATCTTTTTAAGGTAGTCCTCTCAGCGCTCCCATCATCGTGCACAGAAAGCATTAAAAGGCCTAAAATGTGCCAAATCAGCTGCATCAGAGGTCGCGTTAAGTACCCCCCTGGATCTAATTTAACCTCACCCATTATGAAAGACCCTCTTTAAGGGCTTGTTTTGCTGTGTGCACACTTTCCACGTAACCTCCAACAACCTGCTAACATGGCGACTCTTACACAAGCATGAGCGGCCGTCGTCTAAATGGAGACGTGTGGAGAAAACCATAAAAGCATGAGTATGCGAGTGGGGGTCACTTTGTAGAAGCAATTTTCTCCCACGTGTGCTTCAGACAGAGTTTCAAACACTCAGCTACATTTAAACTGCTTCACCATACAATGCTTTTGTGCTCTTGTAGTGCATACTTAAGATCTAAAAGATGATTAAATGTGCATGGAAGGAGATTTTTTTTTTTTTAAAGTCCTTTCAGTAGGAGGAAAAATCTCTGATACAGTCATGTCACATCACAAACATCAGGGAGTAAAAGTTCAGTTTTGGTGTAGTGCTACTTCTCCCTCAGTGTGTTAATCATCCTGTCACTCAGTGCTCGATTATCACACGTCTGAAAGGAGCAGTTGATTCCATGTTCACGCCACATCAAAGGAGCCCCGATCCGAGCCCTCTGGGTTTCCTCCGAGTGGAGCCTGTCAGTTTGTTATGTATAGTAAGTGTGAAGCCGCTGAGTGAACCGGCCCCGTTTGTCGCGGACACCCACAACGGCGACCGCGCAGGTCACAGACGAGAGCAGCACACGTCAGGGACGACCTCTGTTAGCGAGCTGCTTTTCATACCTTCATGCTGTTTATAGCACAAAGTGACCAGACTGACACACTGACGCCTTTTAGATTATTTTTATCTTCTGCTGCTATCTGCTCTGTAATTCCACAGATGATAAGTCATCTTCTGTGCATCTACAAACTCAATATTGATTTAAAATATTGGAATAAAAATATGACAACTATAGGAGAAATGTCTCTTTGGTATTCTAACCAATAACTCAGAGGGTTTGTGCACAGTGAGTCTGAAACAATCCTGTTTCCATACTCCGCCTGTTTGTCACGCAGCTGCTGTTTTTGCATACAAAACACATGTTCTGTATGCACTCGTTCACTCACACAAACACACACACAGGTTTCATTGACATGGTCACTGTTGTGAAAACCTTGTAACTTGCATGTCATCATTTCCAGGAACAAGTTGCCGCCTTGTTTTCAGATAGTCCTTGACAAAATATTTAGTGTAACACAAAATCTTGAAACTGATTAAAAATGAGGGATGAGAATCAAACTGCAGTTATGGGGTTTTCACACAGGTGTACATTCTTTGAAATGTACACACACTCATGCCAAAATCGCCTCATAGCAACCGTTTGTCATGAATAATGGCATGGTGTGTATTAAAAACTAACACCCACCCCACACAACCCCCACCCCCCACCTCCCGTCTCACACAGGCTCGCTCTGCTCTGGCCTCTTCAGTGCCTCCGCCCTTGGGGTGTCCTGTAGCGCCCCCAACCTGCGGGACTACGTCCGCACGCACCACCACCACCACCGAAAACCACCTCTGTCCCCCGGCAGTCTGCCGTGCCAGATTGGCATGTTTGGTACGTTCACACCACCGTCTGTCCTCCACGAGGCGGCTCTTTTCCTCTCTCTCCTTTTTCAGGAGGTCTTCAGACTCTTTCTGGCTTTTGAATATCATCTTTTTTCCTTCTACTTTTTAAGACCTCTACTCTTTAAGCCTCAGATTCTTTGATTTTTTTGGGACATTCATTATTGTCACTTTTTTTTCCTCCTTTTCAAAACATAGACCAGCAATTTCAATCTGTTGCATCACTTTTTTGAGTGATTTTATTTCGCAGCGTGCATGATAGAGGCACTGATTTGACAGCAAAGTGATTAGCTGTGCGGAAAGTGCTGAGCATGCTACCTTACATTGAACTGTGTGATATCGGTGGTCAATGTTCTTCCAGATCAGCATGGCCACTCATTGATCTCACCGCTGTCTGCTTGAGTTTGATTGTGTTGAAGTGTTCCCTCTCTCTCTCTGTGCATGTTGTTTTTGCAGCTCGTACCGCATCCTCTCTCAGGGAATTTAATTTCATAATCCACAGTAAAGTAGTTTTTGTGTCTGGAAGCCAGAAGTCTGGCTTTTTTTCTTTAATCACAATTTGCGGTAATCCTTCAATTAAGAAACCCAGCATGTTATTTGGAACAGATATATTTTCAAGACCCAATAATCCACCTTTAAATAATCCCCAGTCTCATTCCCAGCCCTTTTCCCTCAGTCTCATGTAATGGTGAGTAGAAACAAGCTGTTTTTACGACCACCAGGGGTCCTTACAGCAGGTTACATTATCCCAAACATCTGGATCGGATATCATTCACAGCTGTTTTAGCTGCACAACTTTGTTTTCTACCTTCCAAAGATTAATGTGACACATCCTCAGGTTAAGTCAGCGGCAGATGATTTTACCCTCAAATTATGTGGATGTGCACAAAACGTCAGGGATTTTATTCGCCCACTGCGGGCTTTAAACACGGCAAACCGAGCTGTTCCTCTTAGCCACCGGGTGTCACTCTGACTGCAAGACTGCACGCTACCAGGAGCGAACAGACGCCGTCTTTTTCAGTTCTGTTACAGACAGGTGAAGGTTTGGACTGACGTAAGTGTCGTTCATTTGAGAGTAAAGAGGTCAACATCAGGACGTGTTATTCTTTTACCTGAAGATGTGGAAGAGGTTCCCCTGCAGTGTCAGTGATGAATTTCCCCCACCTTAGTTGTTGCCTCAAGTTTTAAACACCTGTTAAATGAGTTCAGATGCTGCTTCATCAACATCACCAGTCATGTTCCCAATGTGTTGTTTTCAATGGATTTTAAACATGATATTCAACACTAAAACTTAACATTTTCAGTCTTTTAGCGACCCTGGAACCTGGAAAAGAGGCCAAGCCTAAATATCTTTTTTTTTTTTTTTTTGGTCAGGTTTGTATTGTTTTAATTGTGAGTGGCAAATGCTGGTTGTTTTTAGATGTCAATTCATTACTTTAAAAGCACCTATTATCAGTATTTTTGTATCACCAATGGACTTACAGAGAATAATTATAGCGTCTTTGAGCTTGTGTTTTTTTTAGCCTGTAATTCCACCGTTTTGGTTCACCATCTCTTATTGTGTAATTTTTAGCAGCATTTCATTACATTAAGACAGAGCCAGGCTAGATGTTTCTCTTTGTGTTCAGTCTTTATGCTACACTAAGCTGCACCAGACATGATGATGATATCAATCTAACTCTCTGCAAATAAAAAAAGAAAAGCAAATGAGTTCATTTCCCAAAGTGTGGAACGATTACTTTAAAGCTAAAAAGTCAAGAAAAGGAGGTTGGATTCCCAGATTGTTTCCTTTTTAGATCAAAGTCAAGCGTCACTCCTCCTGCATGTTTACCGTTCAGCCAAAAACATCCATCATTTTGCTCCATCTACACCACGACCTTTCCACTTCACCTCCTCTGATAGCCAATCTACTCCTCGTTTACCCAGAGGTGACCCACGCATGTTGGTCGGCAGACGGAAATGGATGAATCAACAGGCCGACTCTCTCTCTCTCTCCTCTTTTTTTTCCCCCTTCATGTAAAAACACACACAAACAAACAAACAAACAAACAGGAAACCAGGCAGACACAGGCACCATCAGTCCCAGTAATACCAGTTACCTTTCTTATCTCCTCAGAGCTGTTCTCTATGCCGGCAGTAAAGAGATTTTCTGTGTCGTTTGCCAGGCATCCGACTAATGGTATGTCTGCTTTTATTCAAGTTTATTTCGACACTCCTCCAGTTTTTCCTGTTATCTTGCATGACCTTTTTTTTGGTGGGAAAACATTTCTTGTGTTTTTCTGTTTTTGGGGGTTTGACGTTTTGGCTCCGTTAATTAAATTAAAACGTCTCCAAGATTGAATTTTTTTTTTTTTTTTAAATTGAAGGAGTTTCTGTTTCACCACACGCCCTCAGTGTTTGTTGTACCTTGTGTTGTTTTTGGCCCTCACCTCTAACACCACCTGCTCTGCCTGCACCTGTTTTAATTGACCTCTCTGATCCTGCTGTTTCTTCACAGGATGGATGTATGTGCCTAATGCGGAATATATCGATATATCACTGATTATTATATTGATATATTTCCACGAGTAGATCATCTTTGCACACATCATAACATGTCCTCACCTGCACATTTTTTGGTTGATTTTTAAATCATTTATTCTGTTAATCTCTTAGTTGGGCTTTAAACTCAAAAGGTTTGGGTTTAAAAGGGTTTATAAGCAGCCTGTTTGTGGTTGTGGTTGATTCCTCTCAGAAATGTGCGCTGTTGCACCTGTAACACCTGACGGTGATGTCACGGTGCACTGACATGCCCTGAAGTACACTTCTACATCACTGCTGCCAGGTGAGACTTTAAACCAGGAGAGGTCAGCAAAGACAAAGATTTTCTTTGTTCTCTTTTTGTTAGGAATGAGGAGCTTCTCGCATCGTGTTGGGCTGTAAACTTGTACCCAACAAATTCGACTGGATTTTTTTTTTTTTTTTTGCATCAATTTTCTCCATAACAATCTGTTTCTAGTCTCCTTTTGTTTTTCTTTTTCATTAATTTCTCAGTTGTCAGTTTCCCAGATGACACAAACGTATTTGATTTTCAATTCCATTTATTTTATTTATCAAATTAGTAGTGTAAGTGCAAACCTGTTGTAGTTTCTGAGTGAATTGAATAGAGCTCAGACAGTTAGTTCATTAATGGATTAGTCATTTTCACTGTTCAAGCAAAAACGGCAGAAACCTTTGTCAGCGCCTCCAATTTGAGCATTTGCTGCTTTTCTAGATTTTCTATAATTGTAAATGGAAATCTGGGTTCAACGTCACCACCTTTGAAAATTGTTCAAATAAATAAATTAATTAATTAAAATGTCCTACAGTCAGATATTCCATAGACCGAATGATTTATTAGATAATCGAGAGAAAAATCAGCAGATTTATCAATAATGATTAATATGATTTGTTAGCAAGTTTATTTGCTTTACCTTTTGATTGACACATGAATTTGAAGCTGTGGATGCCACCTGCTGCCTCCTGTGGAGAAGAAGCTGCATTCACAGCTTCTGGCACACTTGGTGCCCAACATGTCCGAGTGCGTTTATGAAAAACTTTTATTTGGTCTTTTTTGTTTTTAATCCAGTCGTCTGTATCTGAGTTGCGCACTAGCTTAATGCAAAGTTTTCTTTCGGGAACAGCAACTGTTGGATTTCATTTGAGAAGATTTCTTATACTTCTTAAAACTTTAGTTTGATGATATTCACTCTTTACTTTATTTTGAAATGTGCTTCGAGGCTGTTCTGTACCGCCGCTGTGAATGGGGAGATCATTCATGGATGGCAGCGCCACCAGCTCTTAAAAACTGAGAAGGGGAAAACTTCTCCTGACATCTCAGAAGTAATTCGGATATGACTGAGTGGCATTTAGGAATAAGATGAATGGTTCAGAAACAGCCCAGCATGTGTTGGCAGTCTGTAGTTTAGCAGGAGAAGTTACCACCAGGATCATCTGACGCGTTAATTCACAATGACAAGCTGAGTCAGTGTCGTTCAGAAATCTGATATACTGTTGACAAGTGCTTGGACGAGTGTTTCGCTCCAGTTTGGCCGTTCTAGTCTATGTGTTGAGCTCTCATGTGACTTGGCTGAGAATCTGGTACATCAGTTTAGGATCCTTTTTTAAGGAGGAATAAAATCGCTTGAGTGATATTATTTGTGCACACTCATTAAAAAGAGTTTAATACAGCACCTTTAATCTAATATTGGCTGGTTTTCCTTAGTTTAGTTTTTTATTTATTTATTTATGGATTAAAATTCTGAAACATGCAAAGACCTTGACTTTTTGGTCTAGTTTCTAATTTTAATAATAGGAAGATATTCTCTTCCAAAGACTTAATTTCAAAAATGTATTTATTTGTAATAGTAATAACAATGTTGTAGATGTTTTCAGATTATTCTTTTTAAAAAGCCATTGCCACGTGGTTGTTTGTGACTCTGAGGAAAGTTTACATGGTTGTTAATCCAGCCTTGTCAGAAGGTCCCGGTTTGACGCCACAAATCCCAAAAACTCATCGTTTATTTGAGGGAGCTCACGGTGCAGTTTTACCTCCATACTCCGAGTGGTTTATTGAAAATAAAACAACCTAGCAAGGTTCGGAGTGTCACTGTTTTCGAAGAAAGTGAACATTGCTATTGAAGCTGACTGTAAGACCTTTTGACTCGTGTGTTTTGTGAAGCAGATCTCCAACGCATTTTCACTTCTTCTTTTTTAACTTGTGGAGTCTTTATTTGACCTCAGGTGTTTTTTTGTTGTTGTTGTTCGGTTTACTTCTACTGTTGCACTCAGGCATAGCGAAGTGAGACATTTTGAAACTGAATGTACTTTCTGTGATGAATTTCTCCTTCGCCCACCTCTGCAAATCTACTCCACTGTCCTGACGCTACGCTGCTCTTTTAGCTCCCTGCCCATATGTTGCACAGCTCCCGTCGCTCCTCCTCCTCCTCCTCTGGCTGCACTGTACTCTCTCCTCCTCTCTCCCTGCTTTGCCCTTCATCCCCCAGAGCCCTCAGATGAGCTCCATGTAGTCCAGCCTCTTGGGGGGCTTCCTGCCGAGCCGGCCCCTCTGGCCGTGGACGGGGCCATGGCCCACCACCTGCGCCACTGTCCCTACCACCTCCACCTCCTCAAGACCTGGCTGAGGTCCGGTCTGGAGCTCCCAGAGTCCCTCGACGGTCAGCCTCTGTAGACCCCTCTCACCTCCCGTTGCATCTGCTGTGTTCAGTGCTCTACTTTTTCTTTCAGTCTGTTTTTTTTCTTCGCCTGTGCATTCAGTCTTCCTCCTCTTCTCTCTGTCACATCTTTTGCATGTCTGGCACAGGGTGCAACCACCGTTTTTCTTCTGGACACTTGAAGTCACAGTGAAACAGCAGTCGGCCTTTATTGTCCACACTGTGACGCAGTCTGAATCTGTGGAGGGAGTTTGGTAACGAGAGGGATTCGGTCATTTCATTTAGATTTGAATTGGATCGCTCAATAGTGGGCGTGTTTTAGTGGTTATCCGATCAGGAAGAGGAGAACAACGGAGAAATTAGTAAATTAAACATTATTTAGTATAAACCGTTTTTTGTCTATCCAAACACAGTGTAATGTGTTATTCTGGACAAACAGTTTGTGCAAATTTGTGATATTGTTTTGTTCATTTTTTAACATCTGGACAGGGACAGCAGATGGAAACACTTGCCTACTTTTTTTCTGTTCATAAATAAGCGTCAAATAAACCCATAAAGTAAAATAATTGAAATGTGCGGTCAAGTGTGGGTTTATACAGCAGGAGGAGCATTTCGTCCCCCACGGTATAGAAGAGAAAGATACACTTTTTGCAAATAGCAATCGATAAATTAACAATTAAGGACACAGAATTAATGATATGTTTTGTTTTGTTTTTTTATTTATTTCACTGTGTCTTTAAGCCCTGAAGTCTGAAGCCTGAAGTTTTGTCCACAATCCTTCTTATAGAGAGTTGGACACCCATTGTACCAACATTTAGTTTAAAAGAATGTTAAACTAAATGTGGATGCTGTGCATGCTGGATGATGACCAGCCAAACAAACTCCTGTGCAGGAGTTTCAGGCTTGTCTAACTGCAAGTTTGCATGTCGATGGCACCAGTTTGGCCTTCGTTCAGGGAGGTCAGGACTGTGCATCACTGCGTCTCCCACAGCACTCCCTGAATATTTTTTTTTTCTTGCCAGCTGGCAGATATTTGAGTGTCTGTTGAAAGATCTGGGTCATCATCTCATCTCTCATTTTAATTGGCTAATTAAGCGGTGGCCTGTTCATAAATTGCTGATTTTGTGTGTTTCTGGAGCACGTCTCGGCGCATTGTCACTTTAATAGAGCTTAGCAATTATTCTTTTGCAGTCAGCAGAGGTGACAGTCTGTAAAACGTTACAGGTGTTTTTATTTTCTGCAGGTCACGGTGGCCTTTTTTAACTTAATTTCTTGTATTCTTTTAAATATCGCTGCCTTTTGTGTTCACCCGTGTCGCTAAATGGTTGAGTGCGCACTGCAGTACTGTAGCACCCGTGTTTTCTGCTCCCTCCGCATCTGGTGTGTGAGCTGAATTCAGTATCCACACGGAGAGGCTGCAGCAACGACAGAGAGGAGGAAGCAGCAACAAATGCCATTTTTATTCAAGTACTGCTTGAGATTACAGTTACTAGAGAGTGAACAGTCGAGGGTGGCGATGGATTTCGTGTTGCAAACAACAAAAAAGAGAGTGAGATCAAACTTGTGAATATGCAACACACGTCCCCGTCTGCTGAGCCACCACGACGCTTCCCAGAGGCTTTGTAATATCAAGCCAGACAGGTTTTTTTTTTTAAGATCGCTCTTCATGTTGAACAGCAGTCTAACAAATACTGAATAAAGGCGCTGTTGCCAACACCCAGTGAGAAAATGATTGGATGATTAATGAAATTTAATCCAGTTTAAAACAACCGTTAGAGCAACTTTCTGTGATCTGTGTCCTGTCTTCTCAATCAGGTGTTCCACTTTTTATCAGATAATTGCCTGAAGGTCCGGAAAGAAATGTCATGCAGAGATATTAAACACAGAGACATAAAATGGAGTGACAGCAGAAAAACACAAAGACTGTGAACAGTTTTATAACCTTCAGATGATTTATGGCTTTCTTGATGTTCTGCACATGAGCAGTCCCGGGAGATACATTAATATCGAGCAACTGCGCTAAAACTTGGATGTGAAAACGATCAACAGGGGAAATTCATATCTTTGAGCCCCTCAAGGGCTCGAATGGTTCCCGTACATTAAGTGCTGACTGCAGGTCGTTGCACTTGCGTCGTTTTATTATACAAGTTGTTTTAGGGAAAAAATCTGTAGTCGTAGCACATTAGTCATGAAGGAACGTGAGGCTGACCAGCATGCTCTCTGGGGATATGGATGAAATGAATGCTGCTCCTTCAACCTTCATCCATTTAACTCCTGTGGTATCGCTTCATCACGGTGTTCTGCAATGACTTTGGGTTGTATTTGCTCTAAATTTGTCTGTAAAAGTCAGTTTGGCACATGTGTTTACAAGTTGTGTTCTTCAGTACATATTGTGCATCATGTAAGTGTATTTTAGGAAAACATGCAGTATATGCAAAAAAAAAAAAAAAAAAAAAAAAGAACCGATCCATACAGACTTCTGCCAGCCAAGAAATCTCAGGAAGGGTCTCCAGATTAGGTTAAATATTCTGAAGATAAATATGTACAGCGTGATTGATTGCAAACACAAAACAGTTTGCAACCACGTGATACACAGCACAACACTTCTCCAACTCTATTTTATCTTCGCTCTTTTATTTAAGATTAAAGGGCTGCAGTCATTTCACTTTCAGTCCGCTCATTAACAGAAGTAGAAAAAAAAAAGCAAGATAGTTGATCCATAAGAAGGAAATGTTGCCCATCTTAAGAGGTCAAATCTCAGAATCCAGACACAAAATTCTGCCCTCAAAAATGCACATCAGATAAAATAAAGATGACTTTTTTCCCTCCTGATAATCTAATTATCTAATAATTTGATATTACTGGCAGCACCTTTACCAAAGAATTACCGAAAATGTCATTAAAGAATCAGCACGGACAGTATGACTGACAGCTATGCTGATGTTGATTTCACATTTTTGTTTTAACGAGATAAATTACATTATGCCTCGTCAGCTTTATTATGTGCTCACAGGGATTGAAGGTGATCATATTCATCAATCACTGTCTAGTGTCAAGTGTTTGAATTCACAATTTCCGATTATCTTCTCACTATGTCAGTATGTTAAAGGTAATGGATACTTGAATTAGAGTGAACTGATCCACACCCTCCAACATCCCATTTTGGTTTACGTGGTCTTACTAACCAAAGACGGAAATTAACAGCAGCCATTTTGCCAGTTTGTTTACATTAATTTTGGCTGGTAAGTTTGTGTAGTGCAGCTACTGTCGAAAGTAGGTAAACTGTACCAGCCGCTGTAAAAAGTAACAAGACACTAATATTGATCTCACTGTTGGCTAAAAGTCTGCGTGGCTAGTTAACAAATAAAAAAATGGCCGCAGAAGTTTGGGCCCTGCCTGTCGCCGTGGCGTTGAGAGAGAGAGAGAGAGCAGGTGCGTGGAGAGCAGCCAACATGCACAGAGAGCTGCAGCGTCGCCGTTCCTCCTCCTGCACCGTCCGATGGATGAGAAACGGTCCAACCAGCTTTGTTTCTGTCTCTCTCCCCCCTCTGTCTGCGCCGCAGGGTTCGAAGGCTGCTCCATGGTGCCCTCCATCTACCCGCTGGAGACGCTGCACAACTCGCTCTCACTGAAGCAGGTGGACGAGTTCCTCAACACGGTGTGTGAGAGCAGCAGCGAGGCCCACGCCAAAACCATGAGAGGTAGGCAACGAAGGCGAACCGCTATGTCCCTGTCTGTATGTGAAATTTAGTTCTCCCCTTGTTAGGAAGCTCAGACAAATGGTTTTGTTATGTGAGAGACAAAGTTCCAGCTAAAATAAGCCTGCAAAGTTTTCGATTAAAGGCTGTTACGTGTCCAAACCACACTCTTGACAAGGCTGGGCTTTATTTAAAACTCTTGATTCAAAAGAAACCACTCGGTCCTGGCCTGGTTTTAATCTCGTTTTTAATCCCGAAGAGCCATTTTGTAAGATGTGTGCTTTAAACCAATTAAATTATACACACAGGTGCATTTTGCAAAAAAATTCTGATTATATATCGAGCCCATTTGGTCAGAGATGCATTTGTGATTTTGTTGACTGGGTATTTGCAAGATGTATTTGAAAAGAAATGATTTTACCATTTACATGCCGATTTTCACCTTTTGATGCTAATGCATTTAGCTAATTGTCTGGTACATGAATACCCTCGGTTTGCTCGTTTTAGGGTGAAATTGTTTTTCAGTCACTTGTAAGTCACCACAAAAACAAATGAAAAATTATAAATACAAAACTGCATTAACTGGAATTGGACTTTGAATAAACTTTTCAAGTAACTTTATTTCCCTAAAATTGGGGAACTATGCGAAAAGGGCTACAATTCATTTATTGATCAGTATACAGTGTAAGATGTAGTATAGATCACAACACCACAAAATTAATGCTGAACGTTGCAGCTAGAAAACAGCCAACAGAAAAACTAAATATTCATACAATATGCAGTGAATCACTGCACTGTAGATCTGTTAAGAGAAGTGACCTTCAGTGTTTGACATTTGGAAACTGATTTTAAATGTTGCTCGGGTTTTTTTTCCGTCTCCAGCGCTCTCCAGCCTGTTTGACTCTCAGAGCCAGACGTCTCTCTACAGCCCTCAGCAGCCTCTGTCCTCCTCTGGATCTGAAACGTCTCTTCGGCCGCCAAGCCGACCTCTGTGGCGTGAGTGTTAAAAAGATTTCAGGACGTTATGCAACACGTTGGCCTACTTTTATCTCTTCTGATGGATGTCTTCTGGTGCTGGTTAACTGCAATGAATGGAAATCCTGTGCAGTTATATTAATAACATAAATATATATGTACAGATTTCAGGGGGTTTGTTGGCTCTGTTTAGATGGATTTGTTGTGAAATAGAAAAATAAGTGATAAAATGAGCTTTTATACCAGTGTTTTAATCAGGCTGGTGAAATATAAACATAGCTCTTAAGAATCACTCTCATGTGGTCAAAGAATTTAACATTTCATTCATATCCTGCGGTCACCTTCACATGCTGCCTTGAACAAGGTTTTTAATCCTCAGCTTTTCCTGTAGAGCAGCTCTGCAGCCCGGGCAGCTCCCATGTGTGAAAATGAGTAACTTTACGAATGAGAAGCCGAGTGATGCCAGACCGGCCTGTGCACGCTCAGAAAAATGTGGATTTAATTTTTTTTTTTTTTTTCTTAAAAAAGGCCACACCTTCACACAACCTTCATTTACAGGAGACTTGAGCAGATGTGACCTGATGGGCTTCATTTATCTGCAGTGACCTGGTGGTTACAGATACTGCATCACAGCAAACAGGTCACATATGCGCCCCCACATCAGCTGAAAGGCATGCATCCTTGAATAAAAAAACACAAAACAACACAAACGCAAAAAAATATATAGCAAAAGTTAGAAAGAAAGCTTTGCGTATCCTAAAACAATTTATGTACCAATCAGTAATTTCCCATGGTTTTTTTTCTTTGGAAGTTATAAAATTTCTTCAAATGGCTTTTTTGTTTAACTCAACAGTAAAAAGAAAACCCAATTACTTTTATGGTCACAATAAACAGATAAAAGCAGCAGATTTGTGAAGGTGGAAGTTATTTGGCAGTTTTGTTTGATAAATTACTTCAAAGATTAACAGTCATTCACTGACATTTACAAGGTCATGGATCCATTGCCAGTCTTTACTCGAATTATTGATTGTTTGAAAATTGGTAAAGATTCATGTGCTGTCAATCAGCTAATCGATGATCACTTCCGCTCTGAGCCTGAATGGCCGTTTTTAAGTCTCTCTGGGTAAAACCACCATCTAAGGTTGACTAAAATGTGCATAATAAATTGTGTGGAAGTCAGGGCTTCTCCTAAACAGCCTGTATCCTGCCTAAATGAGCTGTATTTTAGTAAAACGCGTTTAAAAAAAAAAAAAACATACAAAGCCCTGAAACTGTCAGACAAGCTAAATATCAGCACAGTGTAAACGTCTGGCAGGCCGCCCTGTGGGATCAGCAGTGAAAACTTCTGTAAAATAGGTCTCTGAGAACATCACAGCCCCCTTTAACAACCTTTTTAACATCGTCACCCTCTTCTACCTCCTCTCCTCTTTCCTTCAATCTGTTTTTTTTTCTCCTTTTTATTCCCCCGGGTGGTGTGGTGATTCATTTATCCTCGTTGCTCACCTTCTTGATTGATGAAGCGTCCGATTTTCTACCCCCACGCACACACACCTCCCGCTTTTTCTTTCATCCACCATTTCCTGTGTTTTATTTACATTATGGACACCACAGGCGGCTTTTCATCTCTCTGCCGATCCTTCCGTCCTTTTCCCATTTCGTCCCGCCACTCACCTGCTCCGGATCAGTGCCGCCGTAGCGTCCGATGACTCATTTAGACTCGTTCCTCGCGCGGCGTGCATGGAGAGAAGCTGGAGGTCACATCCGGGGGAACGTGGCGACGTTAGCTCTCCTATCGGCTGCAGTCACAAAAACAGCTGTTTGCAAGCATGGGACAATGTCACACATAAAAACGGTCAATGAGGATATTTTTATGCATGACACTGTTAGTCACTCGAGTGGAGGAACTTGTCTCCTCTCTCTTCACGTGGGTTTAAAATGGCTTTAAATATTCACTCTTGTATTGACGCATGAATGTACTGTAAGTTGTGACAGTGTCTTCTAGTCAGATTGTTGACATACACGTTGACGAACACGTGGCTTGACTTTTATGAAACCTTAAAAAAAAAAAATCAAAACAACCACACTATTTTCATAAAGTTGGCATGGCAACAGAGGATGAGGCATCAAGGGGATGACGCTGTTGCTCTCCTGTTTTTGTACCAGATCGCTCTCTTCCCACCCCCCCTTCTTTGTTCACTGAGTGTCCCTCCACATGACGCACGCTGAGCAACAAGTTAATCACTCTCAGAGGGGAGTGTAAAGGAAATAATACTTAAGAATAAATAAAAGAGTTTTTGAAAATGTATTTTCTACTGGCAAATTTCTGTTTTTAACTTGCTTGTGTAGTTGATTTTTGTTTTTTTTTTTTTTGTTTGTTTTTCCAGATGGCAGCATCCCCTCCAGTGCTGTGTCCAGTGCCGGCCCTTCCTCCCCAATCACAGAGAGCTCCGGCATGAACTTCAGCTTCAGCGAGTAGACTGGGAAAAAACACAAGGACTTCTGGGTGTCAAAAGTCACCGACAGGAGGTCGTGCTTTTATCCACCTTTTCTCCTCTGCCCTGCTCGCGTTGTAAATATAACCACTCAGACTCGACTGCCACATCTTCCCTTCTCCGTAAACCAAGGGAAAAAAAAGTGAAAACACTGGACCTTCAGCCCCCCCCTTCGCAGTCTGCCGACACGTTCGCAAACCAGCTCCGAAAGCAACGTTTCATCGCGCCAACGCTCAGACCAGCAGTGCCTTTGGTCTCATTTGGATGCTGCCTACGCTCTAACAACAACTGTGCCTGATGTTTCTTTTTTCTTTGTCCAGATTCTTCGTATCTCACGCACCAGTTGCTTAGATTCTGACCCCAAAAAACCCTGACTGAAGCTCATCACAGACGAGTCTAGCGCTATTGATCTGCTTCTTTTTTTTTTTTTTTTCTTCCTTCTGGCCCACAGCAGCCAAACACCCTGAAACAAAAGCAGGCTGTTGTTTTCGAAATCCAAGAGAGACTTTGAAATTTTTGACTGCTTTGACGTACAGTTTTGTTTCAGTTACACATCAGCTGAAATACAGTGCTTATAAAGAGATAGTTCAACCGTTCTTGCCAAAGAGTTAAAATCAGATGATCAATGTCTGTTAAAGATGAAATTCTATCAGCAGGCAGGAACCTTAGCTTAGCACAAAGACTGGAAGCGGTGTAAAGATTTTGCATAGTTCTCACCAAAACACATTATACCCTCTCTGTGTAATTAAAATTGTAGAAGTTGCTTTACGATGGGTTATGATTTCTGGCTTGGTACAATAACTAACAGGAGTGTCCACAAATTGTCATTTCAATTTTTTTTTTTTTTTAAAAACGGAAAAAAGTGATGTTTCGCTTGACTTGACTGAGCTTTGAGGTTGGTGGGCAGAGTCAGGCTAACTGTTCCCCTCCGTTTCCAGTGTTTGTGCTAAGCTAAGCTAACCGACTGCTGAATATATCTTCACATCGAGCACATAGCCATGAGGATGGGTTATCAATTTTCGATTTAACTCGGCAAGAAAACCAATTGTTATCGATCCATACCTGTAAATTATTAACATTATTTATAAAAATGAATCTGCTTAAGAAGGTTTGCTTGGACCTTATTCTGAAGTCATTTTGAATGTAAACTATTAGCAAAGTGAAATAGAAAGATGAACATCTGCCAAACATCAGGACACTTTTATGCTTTCAGAGATTAACAAACTAATTATTCTCAGCAATCTGGTTTGATTCTTGTCAAACATTCAAGTTGTGGTACTTTTATGTTAATTTGCTTCGTAAAACCAAAATGACAAGAATCCTCACTGAATTGTTTTTGTTTTTTTAATATAGGTATTTGTATTGTGTAAAACTCGAGCCAGCTTTGATCAAACTGTATTAGTATTTTTAGTGATAGTCTGCTGTTAAACGGAAACACAGTTTATCTGTAAATGTGCCTTTAGATGACTCGTGAGAGAAATATTTAAGAGTACTGTAAACACTGTGGGTTTCCTGCTGTATTTCTACACCTTTTTCCAAATTGATTCCAACAAAATCTGTGGTCGAGTTTTATTTTTAGAATAAAAGGGAAAACCACTTGATTAAGTAAATAGTATAAGTATGTACTTTTTGCATAATAACGACTACCTGACGAGTTTTTTTTTTTTTTTGTTTCTCTGTTTGCTTCTTCAGTCTGCTGTCACACCAAATCGCGTGTATTTGAATGTTAAATGAATCATGTGACTGTTTGTGATGATTTAATGAGTGATGCTCAGGTCCACAATATCATGAATCTACTGGTGGAAACCAGTTTTATCATGTGACTGAACAGGGGGGTTCAATTCTCTTTCAATTATTTTTTTTAATAAGGAAGATCAGTAGCAGATTTACGGCTTTAAACTCCAAAGAAATCCTTTTATTACTTCGACCAAAATGTGTAGAGTTGAAGCTAGATGGTAAAACAATGGCTTTTTGTTTTATTACATTAAGATTGACGTCATTATTATGTTCACTCAGTTTTGTCTGAACACCAAAGTATAAATGGGAGAAATAAAACCTCTCGCTCATTTCAAAGTGGTGAAAATGAAAATGAACCGACCCCAAAACTCTGGAAAAACCTGCTGTAGAACAATATAGATTTCTATGAATGATCATGGAAAGAATTTTAGTTTAAGATTTTAATAAGACTTTCTTTCTGTCTTTTTTTTTTTTTTTTTACCTTAAGATGGATTGATGTAGGTAATTTTTAGTCGTGTATTTATGTGATTATTTAATGTGCTATTTAATGTCAGCCAAAGACAGAGGAGTGTGTTTGTGTGACGAGTTTGGCTGCTGGAGAACAAAGTCGAGGTTTCGTGTGTACAAAATCTGTCGATCTCTCGAGGTACAGGGTGAGGAAGAGGAGGAGGTAATAAAGAAAAGTCAATCAAACAGTGAGAGTATTGTTCGGTTTGTTATCCAGCACATCAGATCACACGTATTTACACCTGCCACAGGCTTGTTAAAGTGTGTGTGTGTGTGTGTGTGAGAGAGAGAGAGAGATTATTAATGGCCCACAGTCCAGACATATAAGCCTTGTTATTGCTCCATAAACAGAGCTCCTTGTCAACACACACCTCCTCTCCCCTCCTCCCCTTTGCTTCAGTTTGTTTTTCCCTCCCTCACGTTTTAGTGCTCCTCATTTCATCCATCCCTCTCCTCCTTTCCTTCTCTCCTTTCTGGTCTTCCTTCCTCGCCCTGTTTTCTTCCTCTGCCTCCTTACTACTTCTTCTTCTCCTCCTCGACTTTAATCTTTCCTCGCTTCTTCTTGTTGTTTCCTCTCTGTTTCATCTTCATTTTCTCCTCTCTTTTTTTATTTAATCTCCTCCTCTCATTGTGTCCTTTCGCATCTCCTCCTTGTTTCCTTTCCTTTCCTTGTTTGCTCTCCTCTTCCTGTTCTATCTTGTGTCATTATCTTATTTCCTTTGTTCCTAAGTTTTTACTAGTTTCCTCTCCTCCTTGTTTCCTCTCCCCCTCTGCTTGCTTCCTCTCATCTGCTTAACTCCTTTCCTTATCTCATTTTATCACATGTGATTCAACTAAATTGAAAAGTAATAAAATCAGTAGTGGATTTGAAAGTCCAGACATCTTCTCCTTTCCCCTCTCTCCTTCCTGTTTATCTTCTTTCCTTTTTGTACCTCACCTCATTTACCTGTCTCCTCTTCATGTTTATTCGACTCTCCTTATCTCCTTTCCGATCTTTCCCTTGAGTCCTCTCCTCCTTGTTTCCTTCGCTCATCTGCTTAACTTCTTTCCTTTCACTTCCTCGGTCCCTCACTGTTTATTCCTTTCTTTTTACCCCTCCCCGTATCTTTTTTTGTATCTCACCCCATTTTCTTTTTTCTTTCCCTCCTCTCATCTCTCTCTCTCCCTCCTCACCCTCTCCCACTCCTCTCCTCTCTCCGAACAGCTTTTAAGAATAGTGATGACTCATGCCTCCTCCTATTGCTCCCAGGCGTTGCCATGGCGACGTCCCCAGATGTAATTGACTCGTCCCGAGTGGCGCTGGATGAATGGAGGAGAGGAGCGGGGAGGACACACACACACAGACAGAGACCGCCGACTCACTGGAAGCCAAACGCTGATGTCATTCATTCTGTCTGGATGTCGAGTTTTCATTTCCAACATTCACACACACACTTCGACACACAAACATTCATTCACTCATTCTCCATCAGCTAGTATGCCCCACACACACACTCACACACACTCACACACACACTTTCAGTCAAAAAAAACACAGTCCAGAGTTCTTTCATTCGCATGACGAGGTAGTTCTTGTGACCTTTTATGAGGCCGTTCTCACTCCTCCAGAGCCGAAAAAGAAAAACAAAATAATGAAATGCCTTCGGCTGCAGCTCGGTCTTAAGAGATGTTATCAAATATAAAGTTTAGAAATGCCAGCATGTCTCACAGGGTGCCTGGATGCCTTTTTCATCCATCCATCCATCCATCCATCCGGGTCGTGGAGGCAGCAGTCTGAGCAGAGACGCCCAGACTTCCCTCACCCCAGACTGAGGTTCTCAGCCGATCTCTATGGGAGCGCCCAGCCACCCTGTGGAGGAAACTAATTTCATCCACTTGTATTTGCATTCTTGTCTTTTTGAGTTCATGACCATTGGTGAGGGTGGGAGCGTTGAATGACCGGTAAATCAAGATCTTCCTCTTTCGACTCGGCTGCTTCTTCACCTCTATAGTCCTGTACACTGACAGCATAACAGCGAACACTGCTGTTAACCTCACGCTCCATCTCTCCCTCAGTTGTGAACAAGAACCCGAGATACTTGAACTCTTACACTTGATGCAGGACCTCTCCACCCACCCAGACCCTTTTAAATGGTTGGGGGACATTTTTCTTTTTTTTTTTTGGCAAATCACTCGCTGAGCAGGCTGGCTCCTTTGGGCAGAGTCCTGGCCACCAGGCACTCCTGCAAGCTCCACACCCAGGCCTGGCTCCAGGGTGGGGCCCTGGTAACGCCAATTCAGGTGACATAACGGTCCTTTTTGGTGTACTCTTGATGATGAGGTTGTGAACTGCTCTTAGTCTGGCCCGTCACCTTGGACCCGTTTGCTATGGGCGACCTTACCAGGGGCTAAATGCCCTCAACAACATAACGCCCAGGATCATTCAGGCATACAAACCCCTCCACCAATATAAGGTGGCGGTTCAAGGAGGGGATGCCTTTTTTATCTAGCCCATTTTTAGACATTGGCTTAAAGTGAAAGCCCTTGCACTAACAATAATAATAATAAAAATTATAATAATATTGTTGGGAACCAGTGACTGGTGGGTGGTGGAAACACTAAAAAACAACACCAAAAAAAACCACAAAATTTCCCCCAACCAATTCAAAGTGACAAGTGACATGTGTTTAAAAGTTTGCGGAGATGATTATTATTATAGTTTTGTATCTAAGTTTGCCTCCAGGATTACAGATATTTGGCACACAGTGATGCAAATTACTGGGGGCTGCCTGCAAGTTACCTTCTAACTCACGAGCGCTGATAGTGGAGGTGGAAATTTCAAATAATTTTGCTGATTCAAATCATTTGTTCAGTTTAGTTTAAATGGTCTTAGTTACTTTGATGTTAGTTTGCCTCTTCTTTTTTTTTTTGTTAAAATGGTGCAACTGCCTGATATTTAAAATAGACTTTTTACATCATGATTGTTGAAGTGGAGGGGATGTTGGAGGATTTGTTTACCTGTCAGTGGATTTTCACCATCAAAGAAAGTTTGGAAACTATTGATAAATATCACCTCCATTAGCATTAAGCAGTTAAGAGGTTTTACTTTAAGGGGACATAAAATGGAGAAATGATAGCTCTCTGGAGTGTGCTCTGAGTGAAAGCTAAACCTCTCTACATGGTGCTGAAAGATTACTAAACTCTCTTCTCTCCTTTGCATGTGCGATTTCACCTGTATGGGGTCACCGTGACCCAAAAAGCCCTCCCACTTGCTTCCTGTTATTCAGTGACTTAGCTCTTGCACTCTGATAATCAACTGGGAATAAAAAATGCAAAGAGAGAGAGAGAGAGAGAGAGAGAGAGAGAGAGAGAGAGAAAGAGGGAGAGGAGTGGGTGGTAAAGACGAGACAAGAGAGGAGAGTAACTATTAGCCGTGCTGATGAGAGAATTACACTCATCTGGTGTGGATCCAGACCCGACAGGAAAGCGCTCGGTTAGACCTAGAGTGCCTCCCCTGCACCCACAGCTCCCCTCTTTTTCCAAAGTTAAAATGCATTGTCATGGTAACCGGGGGGAGGAAAAGGGAGTTGTTTTGCAGGGGGTTTTTTTGTGTGTGGATGTGTGGCCTCGATCGCCCAAACTGCATGTGGTGGAGCAGCAGCGTTCGAGGTTAGAGGGGCCGCCAACTTGAGACAACAACAGGACAAAATTTGTTCCTCTTTCTTTTTATTTTTCTTTTCCTTTTTGTATGAGTTTCAAAACCAGAGTGGCGAGAGGTTGGAGGCTAACACACACTCGCTGCAGGGGAGAAGTGAAAAGAGAGACAAAGATAAATAAGGGACCATTTATCAGCACCTGAAATGAATGCAGCGTGTGTCACGGCAGCAGGTGTGTGTGTGTGTGTGTGTGTGTGTGTGTGTGGATCCATCAAGGTTGATGCTGGAGCCTAAATTGATCTCTTCCCTTCCCCTCCTCAGGGAGTGGGTAGGTTTTTTTTTTTTTTTTTTAAAGATCACTGAGCTGGTCTCTTTCTCTTGCTGCTGAGTCAAAGATCTGTAAATATCAAATGGAAAACCGCTGAGTTATTTCGACAGGCGGAGAGAGCGGCCTCTCTTTCATCTTTCCACCTGATGAATCAAAGCCGATCGTCAGACTGACCGAGTCTGTTGTCTCCAATATTGAAAATCACCAACTCAGTTCCTTAGCTCATGTTTGATTCACTTGGTTTTGTACAAGAGTACTACTACACTTTTATCTACAACACGCTTAAAGGTATGATTAACTTCAGACAGGTAATGTCTTTGACATATTTTGTGACATCAGCTCAGGATCTCTGGCTTTAAAAGTGTGGTGAGATGTGAGTCCATCTTAATATGCAAACAGCCACAACATATTTTATTCACCGGCATTCAACCATTTATTTTCTTATCTCACCCATGATACGTAACAAGGTGTAAAGAGAAAATCACTTTTAAGACTATTAAATATGCATCAGCTAAGGCCAGGCATTGTGAGCTGAGGGCCTAAGAGGTGTCCCCAAAGGAGGAAGACATCCAGACTTTTACTTCATAACTAAGTGTGACAAGTGTGTGCAAAACAATGTCAGCTGCCATTAACTTGCATTCAGTTTGTTCGCCAGCTGGTTTGTATTTAGGATGATTGAGGGGAGTCATTCTTTTGTCCCCAATGTCCTATGTTCCCCACACTTATAAGCCACATAATGAAAAACTTAGTTATTAGATCTGATCATAATAAAAGTTAATGTATGTGTTAATAGAAACCTGAATTGGCGAACACAATATGTTTGAATAATGTATTCAAGTAATATGCATTAAATAAGAATATGAAAACCAAGCAATATAAATCAATTAACAATCAAACATCAAATAAAAAAAAACATTTAGCTGTAAACTGAAACATGACTGGAACATCAAGACAACATATTTTGCACGGGAACAGTCTAAACACAGAAATTTGTCTTTTCTTCAAACACTAGCAACATCAGTGAACAGTTTGGCATTTGGCTTTTCAGCATTCATAAATCTATCACCGCTCCTTTCTTCTCATTTGTTCATTTCACCCAATATTCCTATCTGGTGCATTTGAAAGCCATTTTGTTGTCAATTTCTTGGTCTGTGGCATCAGAAAAGACAATCTTTTATCTGCAGCCAGTCTTCCGAACTGTCACTACTGTCAGCTTACACCAAATCTGAAGACTAATCCCTAACCCCAGTGTGTTAGGTTTGGGCCAACCACAAGGTTTCTAAACAGTTTTACTGAGTGCAAACTAAATTATTGCTGAGTTGCATTCACCACTGCAGTTTGTCCAGAAGCTGGAACTAATCACAGTTAATGAGAACACCCAAATAAAGCAATTTAAGCTGATTGCATTTTTTTTTAGTTTTGATAAATTGCAAAGAGCACGAATGATTTACAGTGCTCGCAGGAGTAGTATAAAGCAGTCCACCGTAAAGTACATGTACAGTATGTTTTCTAAACCGTAAAACATATTAATGAGGGATCGTGAATATTTTTCGTTTATGTTTTTATTTGTCATTAATGGATTCTGATTAATAATATATGTTATAATATCAGGATCTGCTTCAAAACCCCTGGTATTGGTTGACATCTGAGTACAAATACTAAAAAGCACGTTGCGTCATACCTCAGCAGCATCTTTCAGATTGCAAATTAAAATAGTTGAGAGTAACTAGCAATAGTTTAAAAGAATAAAGTAGATGCATGTTTCTCATATTCTCAAGTCTTTGCAAAGCCAGCATCTGATTTGGTGTCTGCAAAGAAGCTCCAGGTGTTGAAGACATCAAATAGCTTACAGATTCACTAAATGTTTCATCTTTTTTTTTAAAAACTGTCCAATCTGCTTTCATTTCAAAGGGGTGATTCAGTGAAGGAAATACACTCTTATCTCCATCTCTTGTGTAGTCTGTGATGAGTTTTCAGTGTAGGAGCTGTGAGAAGTATCTTGGGATCACACTACCGACTCTTCTATCTAGCTGTGATGCAGATGTATGACCAGTAAATAACTTTGTCTTTTGTTTGCATTTACTGAGAAATGCAAGAATCTGGTCATGTTGCCATGTTGTGTTTTTTTAGTGACCTGCAATTCGCAACTAAACTAGTCCATATTATTATGAATTGATTGAATCCAATCTCTTCTTTGACACAGCAGATCTGTTATTTCTAATTGTTGCTGTTTAAATTTGACCAGTGTCTCGTTATCATAAGGGTCCAAGGCTGTACCAATTACCATATTAAGACCAAACTCAGCATCATAAAACAGTAAATATTCACCATTTGTGACAGTTATAATAACTTTGTGTTGTCGATCCACATTAATGTTTATCAAACCGTGTTTTTTGTGTTATAGACCCAACATTTACTAACTTAACTCAACTGGAATTATTTATTTTTGATGTACACAATGACCCATAAAGAGACAAAAAAAAGACCCAAGACGCACATTTAGATTTAAATGTACTTTAATTGATGATCACCAGGCTGTTTCCCTTTTACAATGAATCTGCAGTAGTTCTAGTTTTACCAGTTAGATTTAAAGAGACAGAGAGATATTGAATATTGCACTGAGGAAGAAAAACATAACTAAGATTAATACAATGCAGAAAAATAAAGAGAGAGAATCAAACAGAACTACCAACACAGCGTCTTCTTAACAACATGTTAATAGGGCAAACAATAAAAGCACAGCCCAGTATTATATTACTGTAGGTCATTTCAGTACCAGTTAAGACAATTAGCTTCAAATATACCTCTTTAAAATAGCATTGTATTTTTTTTATTATTATTTCCATGTTAAACAATTACATTCAGGATTATAACTAAATAAATCACATGCAGAGAGATTAGATGGACGGATGACACCATATCGTGATCAAATGATATCTTCATTTTAATGCAGGTTATGGCGATGAAACTGAACTGAAAGATGCACTTTTTTTTTCATTCTGTATCTTGTCAGCGTTTAGTGTGTTTTTCTTGGTTCAAGAGCGGCTTTGTCACTAAAATCGGCTAAAATGAAGAGTTATCACAAGAAGGATAGGCTTGTTATATCTGTCAAATTGGTTGCGATATGTACAAATTTGTGTACAGTACGTAAGTGTACATGTAGCGTCTGTTTAATTGTATTGATGGTTTTTTTGAGTCTGCATGTGTTTCAAGTCTTATTCAGGAAAAGAAAAGAGTTGCAGCTGCAGTTAGTACTATTTCTGCTTTACTGTTTGTTTGTTATGGGATCTCCATTTCTTTCTTACACATCAAAAATCAACCTTGTCACTCTCCCCGGAGCAGAACAATAACATGCTCCCTCCAATGTATTTTTGTCTAGGTTGGTGTAAATGTTTTTTTGTTTGTTTTTTTTTTTTTGTAGTTTTTATTAGATTTTTTTGTCTATTGTTTTGATCCAGCAGCATTCGTGTGGTAGTACCAACTCTACATTCAGAAAAATAGATCTCCTGTATAGTGCATTCGGCTTCTGTATAGTCACACAGTTCAGTATTGAGTGAATTCACAGCATTCTACTGATGCCTCGAAAAGAAAAGGAAAAAAAAATCTCAAGGCCGGATATTTGGGATCTGCCAACTTAAAAACATTACTCAAAGACAGTACAATATGTCAGACCATCCAATAACAACATCTGATCCATACATTGAAAAGCTTCTTCCTGGCGTTTTGGACACATTGGACAGCATCGAAGACGGGGTGAAAAAGGACTTTTTTTGCTCGATCGATCAGTTCACGAACACTTCACAGGAGTCATTTTGAACCTTCGCTGTCCCCTCAGTGTACACGTCGCAATGTGGCCTTTAGTTTATCACCCCCCCCCCTATCCTGACATTAGGGTATGTGTGTGTTTGTGTGCATGTGTACTTGTGCGTTCTCAGCTGGTTATTACACAACCTAAATCAAACTCTCCGCAGTGGAATAAGAAAAGCTATGTCTGCCTTTTTACACAGTGCATAATGTTCAGAAAAAGAAACAACATTCAGTGGCAACCTTGTGAATCACACGTTCAATTTGAAACTAAAGGGAGGCCGGGCGTAGCAAAGCGCGCAGAGGCTGTGGAAGATGAGGTATAAGGTAGTGTGAGCGTAATGAGTTTTACAGGGAAAGAAAATGGCACCGGTCTAGCACAAGCTGACAGCACGCTCTCGTCTTCAGCAGAATTTATTCTGTATCAGATCTAAGATTTTTTTAAAAAAATGAGTGAGGTTAAAATGTGCAAGCAGAAGAATCCTCCCTGCTTTTAGTTGGCAACATCCGGACGATCACGTGTCATCGACAGCTCAGACAATGTCCTTCCTGGAAATTCAAGCCTCTCCTGCTTTGCCCAGCCTGGCCCATCCCTTAGCCTCAAACCAGTCAAAAAACGTAAAAAAAAAAAAACAAAAATAAAAAGAATATTAGGAGCCATTTTGGCAGAAATGTACTTCTCATTTAGCAAAAACAAACAAGCAAATACTAATCAGAATTGTGCTCGCTCCTCTGCACGCATTTGAAGAAAACTAAACCAGAACTTGCAAATGCAAATCTAATAAAACTGATATAAATGAAGGAATAAAACATGGCCTTGTAAATTTAATGAAAGCTCTCAAATCTGGCTCTGAACAAGGAGAAAGACTTTTCACACTGAACCCACAGAAAACTCACTCGCCACATCGCCGTCAGAAACAAACTAAACGTTGTGTCTACAGAAACGGCCACTCGGTGCGAATCGCAAACTCACACGCACAAAACTACTTCCTACTTAATAACTGCGTCCGGTACAATCATAACCCTCACATTCATGCTCATTCTATAAATATTACTCTGGGATTAGGAATAAGGTGATTATTTTATATTACAATGGAAAGTCATCTTCCTCTACTTCACTAACACTGTGCTTCAGCTACAAACACACATCCGACCTCTAAACTCTCCCACCTCAGAAAAGTACATTCCTATTTGGTGCAACGCCTCTCTTGAAGGCGTCATGTCGGTTTTGAAAGTGTCATTTCAGAATGTGGCGTTGATGCTTAATTGGATTACTGAGCTTCAAAGTTATTTCTGGTGTCAGTGTACTGTTTTCCTGGGTGCAGATAAGGTTTGTGCGTGTACTGTATAAACTGATTGGTCCGCTATTTTCAAAGTCGTGCACTTGGTATCTTTTATTTACCCTGGTTTCTGGCTCCGCTTCAAAACGGCTGACATGTCCTTAAAATGTCCGCCGCTCTTTCAAAACCGCAAGCTAAAGGCACATGAAAGAAATGAAAGAAGCCTCCTGTACCACACTTAATCGTATTTTTTTTCCTGAAAAATGACCCCGATAATAAATATAAATATTGCAGTTCCCACCGGCGTAACCTTCTCTCTGAAGGGACTAGCGGACAAGCTTCCATTGCTACATTTGTCACAGGTCACTGCGTGTTTATGTATTCATTTTTCCATCGCTTTGTGATATTGACAGAGACGATAAAATGTAGCTGAACAGGAGGAAATGACAGAAATGTAAATTCAACCACCTTCTCAAATGCATGCCGAAAAGTGCTGCATTTGCCTCAGTAATCGTAATTTGCTGCATCATCACAAAATATATCATTTTATTTAACATAACCTCTGTATTGATATAGAAACATTGAACCTATTTGTATACTGGAGTACATACAACCAACAAAGACCATGATAAAGACTTAAAGAGGAACCATTACATCCAGCAGAGATATGGGTAGTGTACAAACATCGTCCCTTTGCCTGGCGCCTACTGAATTCACTTGAGCATAGACAGCCAAACAGTGTAGTTAACTATCTACACTTATACTGCATTCCACACTTGACGGCTGGCTAAAGAAAGGATTAACCCTATGCAGTTCTGAAAGAGTCCGAGCTAAAACGCAAGCATCATGCACCAGCGAAGCTTTGAAAGCCAAAACGGTGGCAACTTCAGGTACCTCCTAAAACTTCACAACAAATGACGAGAAGGAACATTTTAGTTTAGTTGTCTGTTTTTTTTAAGTTTTTTTAAATTATTTTTTTTTACATAACATCAATTTATGTTGTTATTGAGTTAATCCAAAAACTACTGTTAGCATGAGCAGAATGGCAAAAGGATTTGTTGAGTGCGCACCGATGAAAAGGAAAGTTTCAAATTATGAAACTGAAAAATGTCTAGTCTTCTGTGGATATGATCTAAACAAATTATTGATCGCTGGATCTTTTGGAGACGTTAACTAATATGAATTTTCTGCTTTGACATTGTTTTGGCACTTTTTTTGGCCCTTTTTGGGTGACAGATTCGCCACTTGGGATAGTTAAAAATCCTAGTTGATTGTGATTTCAGCCAACAGTTTAAGAACTGCATGTTACTAATGTATAATAACTGTGGCATTGTGCATTTGCGGGATAATGACGTTCCTTTGTTTGTTATATAAGAGGTAAAGAAAGCTGTTAAAGTACGATTATGTCACTGAAATTGCTCTGAGATTTTAATCACAATTGTTAGTTCTAGCATAGGAGGTGTGTTAGGGCAGACGGTTAACTTACAGATGAATACAAACATAAAAGTACATTATTATTTGCGTTATGACCCCACTGTCACACAGAGCATAAACCCAGACTTTGATTTCAGCTAACAGAATCTAGTGTATTGAGAACTGCAGCAAATGCGTTTGAGACTGGTACCATGAGAGAGCAAGAAGCTTTGAAGAGGCAGAGAGCGCCGTTCGTTGTCACTCTACCTCAAGTGAGAACAGATGATGGGGAGGGGGAGGATGGGAGGAGGAAGAGGGGGAAAGCACAGCAGGACTCGTGAAGCTCAGAACTCGATTTTGCAGGCAGGGAAGGACTCGTCCTGCATGACTACGGTGCTGCTGGAGGCCAGGACCATGATGTTCAGGTCCTGCTGCCTCTCGTGGGTCTGCTGGTACCAGTCCCGGGTCACCTCAGTGTCGTGGGTCGGGATCAGAGTCACCTGAGGAATCAAAACGAAAGAGGAGATAAGTAGGGTGGAAGTGAAGGAAAAATAGTGAAAAATAGATTGGTGACACTTATTTAGCTTCTGCTTGGGATATATGTGAGAAGATGCCACTCTCACCTTACCACGTTAAGCATGAAGCATAACTTAACTTAGCCTAGCATGACTCTATTCAAAGCTATCATCCACCCAAAAGCACATTTTAAAGGTCATTAATTAACACCTTTACCTTTAGTTTGTTTAAAAAACTGTGTAAATTGTAAAGACAAATTACATTTCCGTGCAGGACTGTTTTTATATATCATACCATACCAACTAACGAGTGACTGTTATTAGATACTGTAATAAAAACAATGTACTGTAAAAAAACAATGTCTAGTTTAGTCAAGGTTGTACAGAACCAGGATATGATAATGCACTCACACTTAATCTTTCTCTTTACAAACAGAAGTGAAGTGATTTTCATGATCTGATGATTTCAACCATCACAAGGTGAAGTTTTGTGTTCTGAGTTACTCTGTTATACTGAGAATAGCAGAATTAACTTAACCTTCTCCTTCTCACTGTTTAATTTAACAGGTCAATTCTGGCCTTAGCTATTGCTGCTCATGAGATATGTTATTTTCTAAATCTTAATTTCAAGTATATGAGCACACCTTTAGTTAGTCTGTGCAAAGTTCATGTGCTGAATGCAGTTACATACAAAAAATGCAGGTAGACGGACTGAAGAAAGAGCTTAAATACCTGTAAATTGGAGCCCCACTGAGCTTTGCCCTCCAGCAGAGCATCCAGGACTCCACGGCTGGGCTCTCCGCTGCCCGGGTCATTTCCGCTCACCACATAGTATGCAGCTCGCACTCTTTTGAAGAATTCCTGGTCCACGTTCTTGGCACTACAGTGGTTGGGTACATAGGCCAGGTCAACGTAGACAGGTGGTCCAGGAGGGACGGCCGAGCTTGTTTTCTGGGAGTTGTTACCTGGAAGGTAAGGATACAAAACAGCATAAGAAGGTACAATCATGTATTTATGCTGCAGGAGCAAAACTGACCAAATTATATTGTACTATACTAATTAGATACTAACATTTGGAGAACAATTAGAGTGGCTTTAGAAATGCTGCATAGTTGTTTTGTTGGCATTATAATTACCATATAATTAGCATGTAAATGTAGCTAATTGGTGAAATTTAATTGGATCGGTGTATCTTAATGTCAAATTTTGATACTTTTTATAGTAAATACCAGATACCACATATTTCACCTGACTCTCAAATATAAATAGTGGCTCAGGAAAAAAAAAATCTTTGAAATTTGAGAATGTTTGTAAATTGAACATAAAAGTTTCTACATCACCATGTTAGGCGCAGTACAGAATATGCATGCAATAGTCATTAAACAGTTCCTTTTCTTTAATTGTGTAGGTTTGTGTATCTAATACTTAATCCATCATGTGGTTAGTTTTTTACAGTTCCACCTGCTGGGAAACTAAATTTGTCTGATTTAATCTGATGTGAAGGCATTTGTAATCAGCTCGGGAATTATTTTGAAGGAAAAGTCATGTTATTTTGCATAATGTGAAGGCATTAACATACCTGAACTGCTCTTGACGCCATTGACCAGGCCTTTCCCCGGGTTGAGGATCTCACTCCTTGAGCCTTGAGTCTCAGACATCTTGATCAACCTGGTACTTCTTTCTGTGTCCTTTCTCTTGAGGGAGGCTGATCGAGGTGAGGCAGAGTCCTTGGAACTCTGCTTGACTGGAGTAGAGGACCTCTTCCTGACTTCCTTACGAGCAGGAGAGGCTGACTTAGGCTTGCTCTTTCTGAGCCCCTTGGTGGTCTTGTGCTCCTTCTTAAGAAGTTTCTCTGTGCTGCTGTGGTCATTGAGGAGTGCCTCTGGATCAACCATACACACATCTGGGTGGGGAGGGTGGGGATGAGGATCCTTCATTGGTGTGGGGAGGGGATCATGAGTCCTTTGAGATGACCTTGGTGATGAAGGATGGTGACCCCCTCCAGCTCCAGATGCAGATAATTTGTCTACCGGTAGGTGTTCAGCATCTTCGTCTGAGTCGAGGTTTCCTTCGGCTGTTATGGACGGACACTCCTCAGTTTCTGGTGGGACATCGGAGTCAGACTGCGAAGGCAACGATTCGCTCACTGACGTCGGAGGTGTTTCTTCTCCAGCTAACGTCACAGCCAAACCAGATGACATGGCGCCAGGCAGCTGGTGTGGCCCCTGTCCAGTATCTCCATGGTAACTCTGAGTATGGTGCCGCCTCTGCTTGTGCGATCTCCTTTTAACAGAGTGTTGCTCCTGATCATCCTCATCCCCCTCCTGGGAGTGGTCACTGTGGCCAACCTCCTCACCCTCGTCACTGGAGAGCTGATGAGGGCTAGGATTGATGAACGATGGAGAAAGTTCTCCTTTGCGATGTTTATATTCGCAGGAGGAGTAGCCTTGATGGGAGGCAGAGGAGGAGGTGGCTCCAGTATTCAAGTCAGAGGGACGATCAGTCTTCATAGCTCCTTCACTAGATGTTTCCGTGTAACAGGTGTCTTTTGAGGAGGACAAAGAGCCACTGTGGACACCAGCCATCCATTCCATTGCCTCCATTGCTTCCTCCTCCTCATCATCGTCATCACCGTAACCTGGAGGTGGGGCACTTGGGCAGTCGTCAGGCCTCTGTAGTAGCTCCCAATCAGATATACTGCTCTTTCTCCTGGTCTCTAATCTCTCTGATGGCTTCTCCAACAAACTTTTATCCTCAAGTGTTTCTGCCTCTCCTTTCTTAGCATCTTCTGTTTTTTCACACATCTTTGGATCAGCTACTGGCTCCTTCTCCACTGTGCTGTCTTTACATGTCCTTTCCTCCACTTTCCTTTCCTCTATCTTGTGTTTGATGTCAATGTCTTTTGCAGTATCTGCTTCTTTTTCTGACACCTTTGCATCTTCCTTCAAAGGTGCAATAGCTACACTTGCCTCTTCCCCTTTTAATTCTGGTGTTGTCTCCTTTTTGTCTTTATCCCCCTCTGTTTTGGACATGTCTGTTGTGGAACATGTAATTTTGCTGGCCACACTATGACTCACTGGAGTGACTGAGGCCATCTGAGTTTCCATTGCCACATCAGGTTTAGAAACAACAGTAGTAGCAGACGTGATGCTAACTGTCTTTGTTTCTGTGGAATGTATGGTACTTTCTACCATATGTGACTCGGTTACAGATGAAAAAGTCTCTTTTTGCTCAGCCACTTTGATTTTTTGACATTCGATACGACATGGTAAGGTGCTGTCCTCCATTTCAAGTGTATCAGGATCCTCATCTTCTGCTGACCCTTGAGACACCCTGTCAGAAGAGTCAGCCCTCTGCAGGGGAGAGACATCAAAGCAAGCCTCTGTTGCGGATAAACTCTCTAACACCTTTACTGGTTCTGTACTTTGTAGAGAAGGTGCAGCAGAGGATGTTGTAATCTTAGTCTCTAGCATATAGAAACTATCAGTGCTTGACTTTGTGTCCATTTCACGCTTTCCAGAACCACTTTGATCCTCAGTCTGTTTGGCAGTGGTAGATGTTGGAGATGATGGTTTTGTCTCATCAACATGGCTGGATAAAGACACTTTTGTTGTAGGTTTTGTGGTCACCTCCATGTACTCCTCCCTCTGGAACCCTCCAAAACACGAGCTTGAAGACTCAGCTGAGAATGATGGCTCCTCCTTTGTTAGAGTTACTTCAGAGACTGATGTTGAAGTTTGGACTTTGTCTCCAAATTGTTGGCTGCTGGGGAGAGAAGCCGAGGCTGAGGACGAGTAACTGTACGATGTTGAAGAATATGTTGAAGTGGAGTATGTTAAGGTGGTGTATGTGCAAGCTGAGGTAGCTTCCCCACATTTTGAATTAATATCTGAGGTCTTTCTCTCATCTATACTTTCTTCATGGATGTCTCTTTGGCTGTAATATTCATCATCACTTTGCTTGGGTAGCTGTGAGGCATCTGAGAGCACCTGGGTTTCTTTCTGATCCACCTTCAACCCTGATTGACTTTCCTCACTGTAATGTAAATGCCCAGAATAATCTCCAGACCTGCTCACGCCGATATCAGCATAGCTACTTGTTAGTGGAGGGGAGGGACTTGATGTAGTCTTGGAAATGGACTCTGAATAGTCAGATGGTAAAGATGTGCCCGTCAAGCTGCTTGTGGACATTGGTTCAGAAGTTTCCTTTGTCAAAATGCTTGGTGATAGAGACATTTTGTCATCATCTCCCTTCTTTGACTCTTGTCCTTCAGAGAAGATAACATCACCTGCAGATGACAACCTTCTCCCTGTGGTTGGCTCAGGAGACAAATGCTTTTTGTCCATGTCATCTGCTTTCTTTGCTTCCAGGGATTTGGGGGCATCTGATGCTGTAAGACAACTTTCAGTGTCTGCTGATGGAGCTGTTTTACCCACATCTTCGCTCCTTGTCTCAGGAAGTTTGAATGTGGTTGTATCACCAGTTGTATCTTCATCTTTGAACAGTTTTGTTTCAGGAGATAGTGGCTTTTTACATGTGTCCTGCTTGTCTGTATCTGTGACCTTCGACACTGAGGCATCATCAGGTGTTGGTTTATATACTGTTGTTGTTTTCTCATTTAGGAAGCTTGATTCAGGCAACTTTTTATTTGAGTCCTCTACCTCTGCTAACATATCATCAGAGCTACGTCTGCAGATTTCTTTTTCAGACTGTTCTCGGGCACCTTTTTCCATGTCTACGTCACTTAACTCCTCTTCTTCTTCTTCCTCTTCATCCTCCTCTTCATCTTCATCATCATCAACATTGAAATCTTCCCCCTCTACAAGTAACCTTTTATCTATCAGGCTCTCTTTCCCCTCAGAAAAGTCTAACATGGATTTACAGGTGGCAGAACTGCTAATTTGACTATTGTCGGATGCTAAAACATTATCATCTATTTCATGTCCTAAAAATGTGGCAGCAGATGTAGCCCTTGAATCACTTGAAGTTTCTTCTTTGCCTGAAGGTGATACTTGTTGAGGTAAAATGTCTTTTTCTGCAGGTGAATGCCGACCAGATGGAGATCCCTCTCTTTGATGATCAGACTCTATTTTGTCTTTCAGTGACTCAGCAGATTTTTCTTTTTCTTTTTCTGTTGCTTTCTTTTCTGTGAATTCTTCAAAAGCTACAGGAGCAGGTGAAAGTTGTGTACTGAGATCAGATTGGCTCCATGATGGAGAGGATGTTTCTTGTTTTGATTTTGCGCCTGATGATTGCAGGGCAGCACTGGCAGAAACCTGATCACTTTCTCCTGTTGTCCCTGTTTGTAAAGCTGCTACAGCACCTGCTCTTGTATCTTCTTTCTCTTTCTCTGATTTCTCAGGTTTGTCCTCTTTGGTACTGAAAGAGTAAGACTCAGCAGCTTGGGACATTTTGTTATCCTGAATGTCTAGTGATGAAAAGCTCTTGTCAATGTAAGGTGTATCTGGTCTTTCTTCTCTCTCCCTTTCTTCCTCTTGGCCTTTTTCTCTATCTTCGTACTGAGGTGAGGCACTTTGGCTGTGGTGGCTGCTTCTTTCACTCTCTGTGAGAGACACCGGACTGTAGTCGACTCTACTAAAAGACAGAGGCTCTTCTTTATATTGATCATCTAGGAGGAACATAGCTCCTCCAGCCTCTGTCTGGCTTGTTCTTCTATTATCATCAATACCCATATCAGAGGCATGATCAAAACCTAAAGACACCTCACTTTCTTCACGAGAGTCTGAGTCATGATCTTTTGGAATGGGTTTTTCATATGGATCATACTTGGATGTACCAAAGCTTTGCTTTTCATCTATGAGGCTTACACTAGCAGTTTCTTTCTCAGATGTAATTTTATCAACACTCTCCATTTTATCGCTGTCTAATTTTACAGCTGTGGTGTGGCTGATGTCCTCAGACTCTTTGTCCAGCATAAAATATGAACAAGGCTGGGATAATCCTGGGGAAGCCACCTCTCGCTCTCCCTCCATCTCCCTCACTGCTTCCTTTCCTGGTTTCTCATCCAGCTTAGTCTTTCCTGTAGAACTGACTTCTGAACTTGTCTGAGATGGTATCTGCTTCTGTTGTTGTGGTGTTTCCTCTACACTGGACTGGCTCTCAGTGCTTGAAAGCATACAGCTCCTCGGTTGACTGTCAGTGCTTGATACTGTTGAAAACATAGGCTTTTTCTCAGTTGAGTCCACTGTTGGTTCAGCTTTATCTGCTGGGGCATCAGAAGCAGTTTCTTGCTTTGGAGTAGTGGTTGTCTCCTCCTTTGATGTGACAATATCAACGGGGGGCTCTGGTTTGGAAGTTGGTGAAGGTGTGGTATCTATTTTCACATCTTTGCCTAGTTCAGGTGAAAATCTGGTTTCTTCTTTTCCAAACTCTTTGATGTCTTCATCAATAGACGGTTCCTGCATTGTAAGTGTGGGTATAATCACTGTGGTCTGTTCTGGTATTGGTGGTTTAGTTTGGCCAGCGGGAGTCTGGGATGAGGGCAGGCTTGCAGAGATGTCATGTTCTGATTTTCTTGGCTCCACTGACAAAGGTCTGGAGCCTGCTCCACCCATACAAATGTCCTCCTCCTCTTCATCTTCCCTGTCTTCATCAGAGGACTGGACCACAAATGCAGGTTTGTAATCTGACTTGGATGTCATTGCTGTTTCTCCTGATGTTTGTGCAGGTTGTTTTATGGCTTTATCCAGGTCTTTTTCTTGTAACTCCTCCCGCTCCCATTTCTCCTCTTTGGTGTGGTCTGCATCAGAGGAGTCAGACTTTTCTTTCTCCATGATCTCATCTGACTTTGTGTCACCCAGATCTTTTTCTTTAATTGACTTTTCATCTTCCTCAGGTTTTGTCTCATATGTGTATTCTTTTTCTTGTTCCTTTTCCATTTTCTGCTCTTTGCTTACTTCTGCAACATGTGTATCATCTTTTTCTTTCTCCATCTTCTCCTCTTGACTAACAATGATCTTCATGTCTTGTTCTTTTTTTTCCTCCTGGATGTGGGTAGGTGACACACAAAGGTCATCTTTCACTGGTTTCAGGTCATCACTTGATTTAGTAACATAAGTGTCAGGCTTCATTTCTACTGATGTAGCACCAAACGTTTCCTTCTGTTTCTGAGCTTCAGTAGGTTTATCAGATATTTCTTCATGTATGTGCTTATCACTAATGTCACAGATATCATCCTTTTTAGTTTTCTCCTCTTTCAGGGTCTCAGACATTTGATGATCTACCTCCTTTTTATCATCCTTCTTAGATTCAGACTCATAAGGATAATCATCTTTACCTTTTTTATCATCTTTCTCACTAATTGTTGGAGAGGAAATCTCCTTCTCTGTCTCCTGTTTGATGGAGTCAGCTTCACAAATGTCCTGTTTGACTGTATCTTTTATCTCCTCCTTGATGGTTTCAACTTTAATTGGCTCTTTTGTGTCCTTTGATTGATCAACACTAGAGTCTGCCTCTTTCTCCATTTTAGTGTCATCTTTTTCTGTTTCTTTATACTTTATTTCCTCTAAAGTTAGTTTTTGGTCAGAGACGTCACTCTTCTCCTGATCTTTAGCCTCATGTATTATTATGGGTTTGTCAGAAATGTCCCTTTTTTCCACCTCTTTATCATCTTTTGCGTCATCCTTCTGCTCCTTAATGGATACAACATCAGAAATGTCACTCTTTTCTTTCTCCTTTTCTTTTTCTTCCTCTTTGACCTTAATTTCCTTATCATACATTTCATCTTTTTGGGATTCTTTTGAATCCTCCTTAATGACTTTTACATCTGATGTAACATCTTTCAGCTCCTCCTTTTTCTCCTCAATTGTAGGGGGTTTTACATCAGCAATGTCTTTGCTTTCCCCCTCCTTCGTTGGTTTGATGCCAGAAATTTCATCCTTAATTGTTACTGTATCTTTTTCTTCCATGATGGGTTTGACAGGACTTTGATCCTGAACTGACACTTCTGCCTCTTTGGATGGTTGTACGTGAGCTTCATCTTTGTCTACTGCTTTCTGTCTTTCTTCTTCTATCACTGATTTGCTAGCACAAATATCTTTACTGATTTTGTTCTCGTTTTCTTCTTTAGCGGTGGGTTCAATGGTAGAAGTATCATCCTTTATGCTTGTCTCATCCTTGGATGTTTTGACAGTGGACATATCTTCACTCATCATAACATCATCTGCCTCCATTTTGGTGGGTTTGACAGCAGAAGTGACATCTTTCTCTTTATCTTGCACCTTTTCTTGCTCCATAACTGGTTTGACAGCATCCTTAAGTGTCTCTTTTGCTTCTATCATGGTTGATGTGGCAGAAAAATCATCATCTTTACATACTGTCACATGCTCTTCCTCCATCTTGGTAAATGTGATGGCAGCTACAGCATCTTTACTTTCAAGAAGTTCCTTTTCACCTCCAACTGGTGGCTTAACAGCAGAAATATCTTCCTTACTTGGCAATTTGTATTTCTCCTCTGTCATGGCAAGTATTGTAACAGTAGTATCATCTTTGCTTATGTCTTCTCTCTTGTCTTCTTCAGAAATAGATTTGAAGAAAGAAGCATCGTCCTTGTTTGTTTCCTGCTCCTTGGAGAGTTTGGTGTCAGAACTATCATCTTTACTTCTCTCTTTGTCCTTCTCTTGCTCCGTGGTTGGCTTGGCAGCAAGAACGTCATCTTTACTCAATGTAACATCTTTTTCCTCTATCTTGGTGAAGCTGCCAGTTGAAGTAGCATCTTTACAAATTTCTTTTGCCTTTTCTTCTGTCATGATAATAGTAGATGTATCATCCTTACTGATCAAATCCTCTGCTTTAGTCAGGTTAGCCAAAATTACTTCACCCATCTCTTTGTCTTCTTCCCTCTGCTCATCTTTGAAGGGCTTGGTGGCAGAAGCATCTATGTTTTCCAATTTCTTTTCATCTTTCTTATCTTTAATATCAGATGTTTCTGCTTCCTTTTTCTCCTCATCCTCAGTTGAAATACTGTCTTTCTTTAATTCTTCCTCTGTTTCATCTTTAGTAGGCTTGATATCTATGGCATGGACCTTTTTGATCTCTGTCTCTTCAGTCATTATAGAGCTAGTATCCAAAGTATCACCCTTGTCTGTCTCTTTCTTTTCTTCCTCTTTAACAATCTTGCTATCAGATACATCATCCTTCTTAACTTGTTTCTCCTTAAACTCACCTTCAGTTTTGAGATCAAAACCATAATCTTGTTTTGTATCTAACTGCTTCTGCTCATCTTTGATTTGTTTGGCCATGGAGGCAACAATTTCTGCCTCTGTTTCTTTAGTAGCTTTGACTTCAGGAGTGTGGTCTTTTTCTGGCTCTTTCTGCTCCTCTTTAATGGCTATATCGGCTGTGACACTGTCCTTTTCATTTTGCTCTTCTATGATAGGTTTAATATCAGAGGTATCATCCTTTACTACCTCTTTCTCTGCTTTCTCATCCATGATTAATGTAATGGCAGAAACGTCTTCCTGGATGACAGATTTCTGTTTCTGTTCATCCTCAATTTGTATTACATCAGAGGTGTCGTCCTTTTCTTTCTCCTGTTCCACCTTGTCGGTTTTAACTGCAGATTTATCATCATGGTCATCATCATCATCATCCTTCTTGTTATCATCATCATCCAGTAAACGACTCTCTCTCTCTGGGAATTTACCTGGAGCAGGCACTTTAGGGTCTGTTTCTTTGAGCCCTTCATCAACCTTTTCATCAATTTGTCCAGATGAGATGAGGGACTCCCTTCCTACATCAGGTGGCTGAACTTCTGTTAAAGATGCAGCAACAACAGAGACTGTTTCAGCCTGTTTGTCTTCATCTTTTGGCACTGATGAAGTCTCCTTTTCTGGCGCTTTCATCTCTGAAGCCTCTTTTATGTCCTTCTCAAATGATTTGTCTAAAGATTTTGAAAGTTCTACTTCATTCTGTTTGTCAACATCTTTTTGTGCTGTTTCTCTTTCAGCTTCATCTTTCTTTTTAATTTTGTCTTCAGTTGCTGTGAATACATCAAGGACCTCCTCTTTTTTTTGAAGCTCCAAATCAGAAAACACCTTCATCTTGTCTTCTACTGGTGACTGACGAAGTGGAGAGTGAGCTGCACTTGATGGTCCAGACTGTGGAGGGGAAGCCATTTTCACAGTGATATCATCTGGACTGAAGCAGCGCTCTTCACTCTCTGAAGTTACTGAATCTGAGCCAAATGGTCTGGTAGGCACTACAGATGAAATATCCTTAGGTGCAACTGCATCTATATTTTCCTCTTCAACTGGTAGGTGGACTGGTTTGGTCTCCTGTGTCGACTCTGAAACTAGAGACACAGAATCTGGAAGCTTTTCAATATCTTTCTCTTTACCCTGTAATAATTGAGATGAAGCATAGCCCTCTTGGAGTTTTTCAAGTGAAATGTCAACATTAGGAGTTTGGTCCTCCTCCTCCTCCTCTTCCTCTTCCTCCTCCTCTTCAACATGAGCAGCAGGAGCTTTAGCCTCTGTCTTCATTTCTGCTACAGGACGCTTTAAATCATCAGATGGAGATTTGGTTTGCTTGTCATCCTCTAAAGAAGGAGGTGAAAGAGTTCCTGCAGAGAGCGGTTGCTCTTTGCTTTGGGAAGCATCGGGTGAGGTTAACAGGGGGGGTATGGGGGTTTTTGGTGGTTCCTCAGCTGTAGGTGGTGCAACAGATGCCACAGATTGGTCTTCAGCAATAGAAGTAGGGAAGGAGGATACTTTGTCATACTCTGTGATAGATGTTGCAGAAGACACATGCTCTTCTTCTGCCAGAGGGGCAGTGATGATGTTAGTGAAAACTGATACTTGCTCCTGCACACCTGGGATGAAACTTTTCTCGGTCATTGCCACAGCTTGCATCTCCTTCATGCCATGGATGTTTACAAATGATTCAGTCTGATCTGGAACAGAGACATCATAGGCACCAACGTCATACTGAAGGTGCGGTATCCTCTCTTCTGCCTCCTCATGAATCTCCTCGTCAGAGATGGTCTGTTCAGTTTCAGAGTAGCCAGGGATGGTCTCGTCTTGAATGTAGGAAATTGGCTCAGCTGCAGCAGCTCCTTGAGCTATTGAGGTTATGGGTGCTGTGGCCCCTCCAACATGTGAAAGGTAGCCTTCTTCCTCCTCTTCCTCTTCTCCTTGTCCAGCTGCAGTCAGAATTTCAGTGTGTTTGCTTTCAGTGACCATTTGTTCTTCAGCTGCATCTTCAGGTTTGAATTTGATCTCTTCATCTGCAATTACATCTAAATCTTCCACCTCTTCCAGTTCAGCTTTCTCCACTGCCTCCTCCTCCTCTTCTTCCTCCTCTGTCCTAGATGGTGTCATTTGTAGCTCCTCTTTTGTCCCAACTTTAGCTGAGAGAGTTTCTGATTTCTCCATTTCTTCCAGTTCATGTTTTCTGTCAAGCCCATCGTCCTTCACTTCCTTCCATTTTGATTCATCTTCCTCTTCACCTATTCCCATATCTTCTTCCTCCTCTTCTTCTGTTTTCTTATCAGCAGCTAGGGCCTCTTCTTCCTCCTCTTCTTCCTCCTCATCCTGAGTTGCTGCTCCCTCATCCTCAAACTTTTGCGCCTCTTCCATTTCTCTCTCCTGTTTTGACTCAATGTCTTCAACTTCAGCTTTCACTTCTGGGGCAGATGCCTCTTTCTCTGGAGACTTTGTACCAGGTGGTATTTCAGATATAGTTTCTTGTGCTTCCTGCTCCTCTTGGGTAAGGCTTTGTGCTGTGGCCTCCACTGAAACCTCACTAATGTCTTTAGGTTCTGCTGATACATCTACAACTTCAGCTTTTTTCATTTCTTCAAAATCCTTTGTGAGGTCTTCAGGAGTTGAAGGACCAGACATGCCTTCAACAGCACCATTCTCTATTGGTTCAGGTTCAATAGGTTCAGGTTTAGTTTCTTCTTTCTTCTGTTCAGCAGGTTCGGCTTTTGCTGCTTTGATTTTTCCAGTCTTGGCTTTACTTGACACTTTAGCTTTATGTAATGTCTTCCTGACTTCTGGAGTAAGTGGTTTTAGATCTGGTTTTGTAATTTTTCGCAGCTCTGGTTTGGATGCGTCCTTCTTTTTGTCCTCTTTAGATTTAACATCCTTCTTTTCATCTTTTTTAGCAGAGTCATCTTTTTTTACCTTCTTGATCTCTTTCTTTTCCTTGTCCTTTTTCTCATCCATTTTTGACACTCTTTCCTTGGGATGTTTTTTCAAGGATTTTTCTTTCAAGAGTTTTTTCTTTTCTGGCACATCAGTTTTTGATTTTATAGTTTTAGTGGGCTTCTTCTCTTCTTTTTTCTCTGAAATATTCTCCTTAATAGAGTCACTCTTTGCCTCTGTGGCAGCTGACACGTCATCTTGTCCTTCAGTTTCTTTCTTTGAGGCCTTTGCAGTAGTCTTCGGGGAGGACTTGAGACTCTCTTTGCTATCAGTTCTTTGTTTTAACTTAGTCTGTTTTATAACTGAGGGAGGAGCTCCCGAGGCAATGTCCTTTTGTGTGGCTACAGGGTAGCGCAAAAAGTCAAGGTGCTTTAATTTTTCTAGCCCCTCTAGGATCTTGTTTTGTGGTGCATTCCCAGGGAACAGCACTCTGACGATCTTCTCTGCAGGGTTGGCAGGGAGCCATACGACTAAGGCTGTAACTGATGTCAGGTAGGGCACAGATATTTCTCCCTCTTTCCCATTAGGCAGCACAATACCAGTTTTGGCCTTGCTGTTGCCTGCCCACTTCTGCATTAAAAACTGCATTTCTTTACTATCTTTGACAGGGTTAAGAACATACATGTCTAATCTGCCCACTCCCATCTTGTGGAATAGAGTAATGGGCTCAATGGTGTTGCTGACCACTCGAAAGAGAGGCTCAGGCTTGATTCCTAGTTTGTTAAGGTACTGCAAAGTCAGCGAGGCCTCTTCAATACTGCGTTTTACTTTAAGATTCGATTCTGGCATACGCAGCTTCTCTGGCACGTTGAAGAATACCACTCCCAGTTCAGGAGAGATCAGGTTCTTCATCCAGTCACTGTAGTTGGTGGAGCCTTGGGACTGTTCCTCCTCCTGTTCTGCTATCTTCCTCTGAAGCAGCCCATTGATACCTGGGAGATTGTCAGCGCCGATGTGTGTGAGTAGAATCGAGTCGATGCGGTCCAAGTGACGAACCAGCTTCCAGAAGCATGATTTTCGTTCAGAGCCTCCATCCACTAAGATATTGAAGCCATTCACGGCAAAGAGAGCAGAGTCTCCTCGTCCGCCAGGAAAGATGTAGCAACATGGCTTGGACAGTTTCAGAAAGCCTCCGGAGGTAGGTGGCTCCAGGAGGTCAAAAGGTGAAGGGACGTCAACCGTCTCAGAGATGTACTCTGTGAACTCGGTGACGCCCTCCATATTGCGGAGAACAGGTTCAGGGTTTAGTTTGTACTCCAGGAACTCCCGTAGGGTCTGCTGCTGTCCCAGGGAGCTCCAGCCCACCTCCCCGCGGCAGGACACAGTAAGTGTAGCCTGCTGCTTGGGGGTTGCTGTGCCCAGTAATTCAATGACCTGCTGGAGGGACAAACCCAGACACATCAGTAAGTGATGAATGCATAAATGTGGTAGACCTGTGTTGTAAAGACATCCTCAAAAAAGAATAAAATACTCAATCTTATGTCATTATTCCTAAAAAACATATTTTTTTCAAATGTTGAGTTCTTTGTGTATTTACCAAAAAGCTACCAAGCTACCAAAAAGCTACTAAAATGGATCAGAGCATTTTATATCAAGCAAGACAGTAGTTTTGACTCACCCCAGGATCAGCAAAGACACGTGAAAAGGTCTGGTAGGTGAAAACCCCAGTTTGAAGAAGAAGGCCACCGTGATCTGAGCTCTGGCCACTCAAGACCAGGAGCTTGTGTCCTGCTGAGTCTGTGACTAGAGACTGGATCTGGGACGCACAGATGCAAAAAAAGAGAGAGAGGGAGACAAAGGACAGTTAAAGGAGAGACAACATTGCCAAGATAGAGTGAGAAATAACCTGCGTCACTGACGGGACAGGGAATATGCTCTTTAATTGTGTCAAGGTTAACAAGATTTGGCTGTGGATTTTTTTTTTTTTTTGCAAAAACACAGATAATTAGTCACCTGTTTCTTTTTTCTTCTTTTTGTTTATCCTTAACAAAGGTGGGAGAGGTGATTTCCTAATTTTCCTAATTTCTTTTACTTCCTGCACGTAGTATCAACAACCAAGCAATGTTTTCTTTGATTAGATACTGATGTAGATGAGAATTTCCTCTATTTAGACTATAAGATTCTGGCAAATATGTGGGGAAAAACGTTTTGTGTCTTCAATGTGAAATTTAATACAACATAAGAGGCCTTTTTAGTTCGGCCAATACAAGCTTATCAAAGATACACTGGTACTGGTGCATATGTTGCAGATGAATACAAGAAACAGGAGAACAGATATGACAAAAAGTGTTTTTACATTAACTCACAGGTAAATATTTCAGTCAGGAATGATGTAATGGAAAGTATCTTCTTTAAAGCAAGTTTTGTTAAGTAAATAATACATAATACACTGCAAAACTGATGAGTAAGTACATATTAAACTAGCAGCCTGAAGATGCTGACCTTACCTCTGATACAACAGTGTCTTCTGAAGGGTTTACAAGCACCACAGTCTCTAACACATCACTTCTGTGGTGGAGAGTCCTTTGTCCTGTAAGAAAGATTGAAAACTTTTTTTTAATCTTTCATGAATAAAAATAAAATTTAATCCTTTCAGCCAAAGATTCAACTTGATCAAGGCCTGAAGGTTGAACGAGGTAAACAAGTTGACCGCCACTTAGCCGTCTGGCCTGGTGACATCCTGCTGGATGATATCCAGACCTGATCTGGAAAACCTCTTTGAGTCAGACAGATTTACTATGCTGCATACTGCGTCGTATGTGGGGCAGTCAGTATATAGAGACAGGCAACCCACTTGTGCATCAATGGAAAGAACAAAAGTTGGAATAGGAAATGGGTCACTGATATCTGTTGGGTGAAGTTTAAAATTATAGCCACGTGCACTGAGTTAAAACCAATATTTACCATTGAAAACATTATTAAACCTGCTTTTCCATCACTTGAGATTGTTACATTATATAGCAGTATTAAAACACAAGGAGTTCTCTAAGTAAAAACCTCAATGCATGAAAATATACAAAGAAAAAGAAAATATCACAAACAGCACTGCATTATTGAGCAAATTTCCATATATCCTTGTGCATATTCATCATAATTATGTATCAGCACTTAATTCCACTCTGAGGTTATGTTAAGCTTTTTATTCCCCCTTGTTTCAGCACAGATGCAGGCTCTATTATTAGACAGGTCTAATAATAGGGGCCTCTCAATGACCACCGGGATCTTCACTGCATCCCCTGAGTTTGCAGAGTTTTACCATCTTTTTAGGATCTTGCCTGTCAACATGTGTTTTCCATGAAAATCCTATGATGTAATTAATTCCCAGCTTTCGATACTGTTATTTATAAAGGCTTAGGAATTATGAAATTATAGCAGAGGATTATTAGCAGTTAAAATGCAGTTTAAATACTGATAAAAAAGTAATTTCATACAGTAGAGAAATAAACTCTGAAACTGTTCAGGTTTTATATCAATGAGGTAATCAGTGCAGTACTTGTAAGACTATCTGTGAGTCAGTGGAAGAAGTATTCAATAAGTAGCTATTTTAGATGATAATCACAGCCATATTATCTGCATTAATGCGGCTCATGATTGTATTTTATGCTTTCTTATTCCTCAAATGGAATTTACATTAAAATAGTCATGAATCACTTTATAGTCACATTTTCTTCTTATCTAGCAAACAGTCATTGGTAACATTTTCATACGAAGGAGTTTCTCAGAGATCATGGAAACTTTCTGCTGCTAGCTCTTTTTGGAAATGTATTTGGCAAAAGCTGCTTTTCACATTTCCAGCAGTGGTTCACTTTGAATGCAGGGATATAGGACCAACATGCTGATCCTTATGCCATCCAGGTTATTATACCATTGTAAGAGTCTTTTCTCAGATCTACCCAGAAAGGCTTTTAGACAACTACAGCTTGTTCCAAAAGCAGCTGCCAGACTTTTAACAACAGACTAAGACTCGGCAGCCTTGCTTACTGCTGAGCTTGTACTTAGGCACGGCTCTGCTTTGAGCTAAATATTTCCATCAGCTTGATAAGTCGCCCACAATGTGAGCCTAACATGTTGATGAGCAGCAGGTATAATGTTCGTATCATGATCACTTTGTATGTTAGGATATTGACATTTGTAATTTTGCACTACAGACGGCACACAGTGGTGTAGTGGTCAGCAGCGTTGCCTCAGGGTTCAATCCCCTTCTCTGTGGAGGTTGCATGTTCTCCTTGTGCCCGTGTGGGTTCTCTCTGGGTACTCCAGCTTCCTCACACAATCCGAAAACATGCAGGTTAGGTTAACTTAACTATTTAACAACTCTAAATTGCCCCTCAATATGAGTGTGAGTGGTTGTCTGTCCTTCTATGTCAGTTCTGTGACCACTTCTCGCCCATGATAGCTAAGATCGGCTCCAGCACCCCCTGCGACCCTGCGGTCAGGACAAGCAGGTATAGATAATTAATGAATGGATGAATATTTAGCACTAGCACTAAGTATAGCTGAGGCTCACGGGATGATGTACTAGATAAAAGGAGGTTACTTACTTGCTACTATTACTAGTTAATAAAGAATTAACTCTATATACCGCCCTGTCTTTCTATGATGACTTGTGTTTATGCCTGTCTCTTATGTAAAGCAGTCTGAACTGCTTCGTATTAAATTGTTTTAACTTTGCAATTAGTTCCTGTTGAAATGTTCCTGTGCAAAGTGAGAAACACTAAACTGTCACTGTGTATGAAAGGTGCTATAGTATACAAGTGCAATTACTTTGGCTTGAGGGTTTAAGCTGCAACAACTTTTGCTGTACAACGATAAGAAGAACGGCACAAGAAAAGGGTGGCGAAAAATATTGCTGCAGTACAGACGTTAAAATACAAAATGAAAGCATGAACCTCATGAACCCTCTTGCAGATTGATTTTACACAATGATGGGGAGACGATCCAGCACAATAAGGAAGGAGGAAATTAGATGAAAATAGTTCGAATAGTAAAATCAATGTTGGCCTGGCTTTTAAAGTGAAGCTATCCTCACAAACAGAACATAAACTTCATAAATATCAAACAGTCAGAGAGTATCACAGAGGCAAACCAGAGGATGTGGCTCCCTCTGTTGATGTTACCATGGCAACACACTGATGGCCATATGTTTTTTTTTTTCCATCCTGCAGACACACTGCAGTCACCATCACTAATGTGGCGTAGAAAACAGTGATTTTTATTCAGCTGGCCCCCGCATGGAGTGAGCGAGGCGACTGAAGGATTTTGTTGAAGGACGGAGAGCAGTGATAGCCACTCGCTGTTCAGATGAACCTGCTGGTGCAGCAGTCAGGAGGAGTTCGAACACTTCAGCAGATCTGCCCACAGAAGCGTCCGGTTTCACAGCACGATGACTAAGCTGCGAGGGTGAGGGATGATTTGCAAGTTTGCTTTGATACCTCCAACGCCGACAAGCGCAACACACAACACAGAGGCGGCCCTTTCAGTACAGACACAGGAGACACCTGCGTCAATCAGCTGCGGCATGAATTTGTAAGTCCACTGCCACAGGAATGAGGCCCAGAGAGACAGCGTGTCCCTTTGACCTCCTGATGTGCTTTTCTCAGGTGAAACAGAGGAGAAGTGACTGCATTAGCTGCTGCTGATGGCCGCCTGCAGTGTGACTTCTCGCTGACACTGCGGACTGGTACAACATGATACTACAACAACAAAGACACTCTAAGTCGGTCTGAAACGCTGCTGTTTCTCCCGGGGGGTGGGGGGGGGGGACATCAACAGAGAACATCAACAATGTAGGGCATCTGAGAGGACTGTCACTGCCACTGCAGGCTGGAGGTCTCTCAGATCGGTTTCACTCCCCACACACAGCTAAAGGACGGGAACCTGTGTAGGTGACATTGGTGCACAGAGAGATGAAAAGGTCCTGTAACACTGGATTTCTGGATTATATCTTTAACTCTTTTTTTTTTTAAATAGATATTTTATTACTAAGTTATGCTGCTTTGTAAGTGAATAAGTCTACAGATGCCTTTTCGTAAATTGATAAGCTGATTATCAGAAAAGGGATCAGCAAATGTTGTGCTTATCAATTTATATTTTAAAATGACAAAAATCCAAACATCCTGTTTCTGCTTAAGAAATGGTCAAAATAGCTGATTCTCTTTGTCTTGGTATTGCAGTTGAGAATATTTAATACTGAATATTTTTCACAGTAAGACAGTCAGAGAAGACCATTATTTCATATCAGCGGCTTTTAAAGGTGGAGTTAAGAACCAAATGATTAAGTGAGAACAATCGACAGATTAATGAATATTAACTGCAGTTATAACAAAATCATCATCAGTGCTGAAATCACAATATTCAACCCTCATTCTCCAATTCACATATAATAAACCCGCAGAGTGGAAGTTTTTGGATTCAAATGATCCAAACAGGGAGATTTTAGAGAAGTGAATTATCAGCTATGTTTTGTAGGTACTAATAACACATAATGGTGCACACAGCAAAGTGCTAAGATAAAATAGAAAGTAGAAAATGACAGTGCCATTTCCCAAAAAACAAGACTACTCATCTTTTACTAAAAAAACACTAATAATGACAGTTTTCACCTCACCAGAGCCTTTAATTCGTTTGTGGGACATGATCTACACCCTCCTCCGAGGCGAGTCTGCGTTGACCTGTGCCTCTAATAAAGACCTACTTCTTGCTGCTGCAGAGACAAACCGGTGTTTCTGAGAGAACATCAGAGAGACGATTAAAATATTTTGTGCTGAGAGACGACAGGAAGTGTGAACTGAGAAGTCAACAGAGGATTTTAGAGAGTTGTTTGCAAGTGAAGGTCAGGCTGCTGAGTTAGTCATCACTCCTACTGAGGAGAAACGAAATGTTTACATTTTTATTTCCTCTCATACTTTGTACTTTTTGCTGGATCTTTGGGCAAGCGATTCATACTGTTAAAAAAAAAGTTGGGTCATTGTCAGATGTGGGTGTTGTTGTATCACAGCTTGCATGTGTTACTTTTCCTCACAACATATCCTACCACATATGTTGTTTTGGTATGCTTTGCAATTAATTTATGCAGTCAAAGCAACATTTTCCTGTCATTCATAAAAAGCAGGACGCTAATTCAAAACTTTACCGTAGCCCATGTCTCCATATTTAAGAAGCAAGAGAGTTTGCTTCTCATTTGTTGCATATTTGACACATTGTCACCTAAAATAACTCCCGAACATGTTAAACATGCAGTACTTATGGAGCAGCATCAGAATTAGTTTGGAGTCGTGTTTGAAGCAACCTGATGTCCAATATCAGGTTGTCCAATATGACTGGGCTGATCTGAAACAGTAAAGTTACCACCTGTAAAATTAAAAAGATGATCTGAATAAACTACTGGAATTAAAATGTTCATCTTAAATTTAAAATCTTAAACAGATTTAAACATCTTGGACAAACTATAATTTGCCTTTTAATGTGTGGTCATTGTAAGACATGCATATGCTTTTTTTTGTTTCATTTCATTGTGAATTTCTCCAGTGTGGGAATAATAAAGGAATACCTTATGTTATAAAAACCCTTCATATGAAAAACTTTTAATCTAAAATTGGGGTTTTTTGCATTTGAAAGGTTGCAAAAACCTCTCTGAGACAAACTCACAAAGAGCTCTAAGGTACTTTATTCAACAAGTTAACATTACCACATTATTAAAAGAATATCTATATCTACAGTTATAGATTTATTATCTCTGTGTCTATAAAAATAATCTTTCAGTGCCAATTCAAGCTTGGCAAGTTTCACGCTTACAAAAAAATGATAAATGAGCTCAGCCCAAAGAAAGCTGTCAAACGTGGAAGACTGATGGATTTTCCAATGACTTGAGTCAAGGTGGGAATCGACTTATCTCTGCAGTGCGTCAGACACGCCTTGATTAAACACACCTCCGCCTCCCACAAGTCCACACACCACCACACACACCGCCTCTTTCTGTCTGTATCCTCAAGGCAGGAATCCATAGAGAAAAACAAATTAGAAACAATCGTATATACCTTTTCTACGAAGAGTCTGAGTGGAGCTCCTATAAACTAACAACGGGCAAATTTCAAGGATGTTCTTTTAGGTGTTTTTGTACCCAGTGCAGCAGAACAGTGCACATTACTCCATTAAAACACACAGTCGCCACAGGGCAAAGCAACATCACACAAAGGAAGCTGTGTGATATTCATGACAAACATCCATCATCGTACCAGTCTTTTAACCCTGTGCTCGGTAAATTGGAATAAATAACAAGGCTGTTACTGGAAATTACAACCCAGTGATGTGAGTCAGGCTTCAGGGTCTCTCTGCCATCCACCGAGATCCAAACAGTGTGAAGCTGAAGCCTCCTCAGGCGGGCCAGCGTCTGTTCCTCGGCTTAAATGTGTTTGTTTAAACAGTCCTTTTGAAGAGTGCGATGTTCAGCCAAGTTGCCCTCATCTATTCATCCCTGTGGCTTTCCTTCACTGGCGTCCCAGACAGAGAGGAAGCATCATCCTATCGCATAAAGTGACTTTATGCCAAAGGCATTTTAAGCATCTCAGGCTCAGTAAAAGAAAAAAAAGAGAGAAAATGTTCACACTGGCTGATAGTTTCCATTTATGCCTGTCATTTCTGCACAGGGTTGACTGCTCTCACTGTGGCTTTCTGTGCAGCTAAATCAATCTTAAGTACTCGCAGCTTCTTATCACATTAGTTGGTTCCCTAACTTGGTGATATTCTTGTGATTTTCAACATCAAAGTGGTGCATTTCATTAGCATTTGATCGTGGCACATTTCTGCAGTTCACTCAGTCCACAACAAAAGACACAGCAGCTGACTTTGGGATTAGAAAGAGGATGTCTAATTTATTTTGTTGAGCGTCAACACTTTAAATCCAGCACTTCTTTGCATTAAATAACATTATGCTGAGAGAAGTAAAGGGAGAAGAGAAAGATAAAATGTTTCTAAGTTATTATTGATTTTACTAATTCATCAACCTGCTCCTTTTCAGGAATAAGCCAGTTTTGATTGATGATAATTTTTTGCAAACGTCAAACAGGAGCACATAGCACTTTCGTTGGGGACTATTTTCAGCAGCGGATTAATACATTTTTAGTTCTCTAGTGGGTATTTACTGGCAACAGGGCAGTGTACACAGGACTGAGTCAAAATAGTGTGTGTGCGTTAATGAACGAAGGAGCATGTCAAACAGTACAATGGTGTGGCTATTCTATGTATTTCAATATTTTTGGGCAATAATGCTTGATGGACAAAGACACACAGGGCTTTGGTTGCTCATACATAACAATACGTTTTAGTGCAATTAATTCATTGTTGGTTTTGGTCTTTTAATGAGTTTTTTCTGACTATAAGAAAAATACAGACCATCACCAGTCTGACTTTTCAACATGGCATGTTCAAATAAACATTTAGTTATGTGTAATCCAATAAAAGTATCTGCGTTGACTGAGATCGCTCATCTGTAATGATCCGTTTTCTTGCCCAAAATAACTTTGGTGGCAGAGTGGATGGATCTGTCCCGCTCCTGTCAGTTGACTTGGGGATCTTGGAAAGTGAACCCTTCGCTCCCTCACGGCCCTTTGCCTGACTGTGTTCGTAACTGTGCGGCCCAGAGGAAGGAAGGTCATTTGTCAGACAGAACTCAGTGTTTCTGCTCATTCCGGCTCTTCCTCAGCTGACCTGCTTGATATAAATATCCACGTCTGAACTCCCCAGACGAGAACGCTCTGTTTAAAGGCGACTAAAACGGAGCACCGATCGACCGAGGCCCAGCCACTGCACTGCTCCACATAGCATGCTCCACATTCACAGTGGCAAGTGGGATGGTAAGAGGGTTCAAGGAATTTAAAGATAACAGGTGGAGGTGATCCAGCTGAAGCTACTTCCAGGAAGAGGGACAATTTGGTACGCAGATGAGTTGATCTTTTCAGAACGTCTGCTTAAAACCAAACTCGCGAAAATGACTCAGCACCAAGGACAGCTCCTCTTTCAAATGTAAAAATTCATTATTCAAATGTAATGGCAGACAGACAGCAAACATCCTGTCCTAAATATAGAGCCCACAAGCTCGAGGGTAAAAGGTATTTTGCTATAACATCGCCCACTTCTGCACACACACAAAGTCAAAAGCTTCAGTGTCGCCATAATTCAATTTTTTTGTAAAGTGCAAAGAAATGAAAAGCAAGGTAAGGATAACCACAACGATTAGTCAGTTAGCAGGTATGTTAAAGGAGTCGATACACAATGCCCAGACAGACTTATTTCCTCCGAGGGAGCACGTTGGTGCTGATATAAGGGATAAAGCACGATTTATCGAATTGGCCTGAAGTGCCAGTGTTGACATGAAAGACTGATGACTCACCTCCCATCTTCATGTGCGTCGAAGATACAGCCTCATATATTTGCCCATGAAAAAGTTTATTTATAAGTCTATACTCACATACAAACATAGAAACATGCCCACATACGCTGTTCTTGTTATTTGTCTTAATTTATCTAATTTAGTTTATCCATTTAACGTATTGACAATTGCTACCATTATCATTTAGGAGAGAAGAGGAGACAAATAAGGTCTCAATCCTATTCAAATAAAAATAATGAAAAATAAAGATAATAAATACTAAATAAAAATCTGGGAAAAAACCTTTCAGTGAAATGTAATGACTGAA
>JAOXYL010000090.1:5384041-5394722 GCA_028564955.1 Terapon puta | reverse complement strand
CACACACACACATACACACAGTTTCTCTTATCTTTTACACCTCTCTCCACCATGCTGTGAAATAAAAATAGCTTAAAATTACTCAGCAAAGTAAATGATGACAATGTTTACGCTCCAGTAAAAGGGATTGTGTGTGTATGTGAGTGTGTTTGTGTGTGTGTTTGCTGTTGTGCATAATCATGCTTGTATTAAGTGCTTAACGTGCTGTGTTGGTCATTATGTGTCGTCATGTACGTGTGTGTGTGTGTGTGTGTGTGTGTGTGTGTGTGTGTGTGTGTGCCAGAAAAAAAGTATTCACTGCCACGAGTACACTGCACCAACTGTCTCATCCAACACTTTGACAACACACACACACACACACCTCATCTGTCTCCTTTGCCACTGGAATAAAAGCTGTCAGCTGATCAGATCAGCAGAGCCCCATTCAGTAGATGTCGAGACCACACCTCTCCTCTCAATGCTCCCGCCTCCTCACCTTTCCTGCCAATCAAGAGGCGAGAGCGCCTGACACGTCTCCGAACAGGAGATAAGTCTGCAGTTTCTGCCGGAGGAAGAGATTTTCCTTCCCCGGTCTTGGCGACAAAGCAGAGCTTAGTCATATCTGTGGATGGATGGGAAAATAACGCCAGCCTGGCTCCACACCACTAACCACATCTCAAAATCCTGAGGAGGGAAGCAAACAGTGGAGCTGGCGTGGCTCTTGTGATTCAGAGGAGCAACCAAAACAATCAGAGCTTTTGTGGGCTGGACTAAAAGCTGGAGACATCACCGAGAGTTTATCATCATCAGCATGAGTCACAGTGCACAGTTACAATCAATGTGTTAATCCAAAACACTGCTCATAATACATCAAACCATATCCCATAGATACTGGATTTCGAAGCCATATTCCAACTTTGAGAGTTCAGAAAATGAGCCATCGATAAATTGATTGGTGTTTCATTTTTGTCATAAAAGCAGGACGTAAACTTTTAAAATTTTAATAAACATCCCTCAAATTTGAAAAGTGAAAATGTCATGTACTGAACAGGACACTTTATAGTACTGTGGTGTACAAACTATATAACAGCTAAATTGAACTCAAACATATATTCATCATTTGTGCAGCAACTTTTGTTTGCAAAAATATGATTTATATATTGGGCTTTATCGCAAGACAGAGTCAAGACTACACAATAAAGACAGCCTGGGTGTTAACAAGTTAGCTACTTTTACACTTCCAATCGTTTCAGCCACTCAATGTTATCACAATAGCCACTGTGAGAATCGAACAAAAATTAGGAAACGGTAGAGTTGGAGAGCATATAATGTAATCAATATCAGGCGGCTGGCAAATCACTTTCTGCTAAAAAGAGGGAAAATTAGATAACATAGGCAGGCACAGTTTTCGATAAATAAATCCTCATGATTTCTCAATAATTTGTCAGATCTTAAGTGATTTATTGATGCAGGAAAACTGAGATGTTGTGGGAATCTTCGACCTGGTCTATTTTACGACACCACGTCCCGCTGTTGTGATTGATTACTGATTAGCACCAATGAGCATCCTCTGTAAACTCGCTCTCCAGACTGAGTTAACTGCAAACTAGTAAAATAGTCAAATGACATGCCCAGTGAGCCCATGTCGTAATATTTAGGCAGGACACTTTTGACAGAGAACAATAACATCTCACTTTGAGACTGAGGCTTCGCTCCTTCCGCCGACACCTGGAAACGTCTCTTTGATCAATCGCAGCGCAGCAGAGACATATTAGGGCAGGCGGCGCGCAACACTCCCCAAATTCGGTATTCTCTCTCGGCAAGTAAAGGGGATTATTTGATTTACCAAACAACAAACAAAAGCTACATTCAACCGGGGTCCCTCGGAGATCAACTTCATCCTTGCAATAGATGACAGATGTGTGTGTCAGCAGTAGAAAGGCAGAGACGGGACGCTGATACCTGCCAAGGTCTGATGCTTTTCCCTGGCAGGACTGCACATCGTTTTGGCTCTCCAGAGATGTTGGTTATGATGCAAAAAAAGGCCGGCGCCAGAGGGGAGATATTTTCCCTAAACCTCTCTCACTCTCTCTGAAGTTATTTCTTAGTGTTCTTACTTCTTAACTCTAGGCGCTATTTTTATTCATGAAAAACTAATTTACCACAAAGGCGGGAGATGAACTCATGAATGCAGGACGTATCCCCCGTTGTCACGCACCATATGGGCATCTCACTTCATTTGTTTTTGATGGATCACTCGCTCCTTTCTTTCTTGACGTCTCTCTTCTTTCCATCTCACAAGTTATTTTCATAGCCTACATCTCTTTTTGTCCGGTCTTCCTTTTCCTCACTTATCCCCTCACTTTTTTTTTCTATCCCTCAGACTGCAGTGATGGCAAGCCCTGGGATCAATATCAAAGCTTTGCATAATTCAGCAGGTGCTTCAATAATGTATGACGCAATGAGCCACTTTGGAAGGATGCCTCCCTCCCTCTCTCTCTCTCTCTCTCCCCCCTCTGTCTCGGTATCTCTCTCTCTCTGTCTCCCTCAGTCAGGTAAATTCAACCTGTGCCGCCATTTGCATTAACGACAAATGTTTAGCATTCAAAGCACATCTGTGTTCAGGTTTGTTTCCCACTTGCTTCAGTTCTAAATTAAGAAGGCAACTCTCCTGAAGTTTGTTCCTCCCGTTGCCACGATGACATAACGACTAAATGAAGTGTCACAGAGAGCAACAACAAGAAGAGAGGAAAAAAAAGCAGGATGATTCAACAAACTGTGTATCGTCGTGTCAAATCACCGCGCTCCGCTGCTGCAATTAGCATTGTTGCAAAGAGGATTATTGCAGGAGTGGAAGGATTCATTGAAATCGAACAGTGAGAAAGAGTCTCAGCATCTGCTGTAGCTGGGACGACACAGCACGCTGCAGAAAAGGAGATCAAAAGCTGGCCTGCCGTGCACTTACACCAACGCCACGTTCGCCACAGATCAAAGACGGAAAAGTGAGGCCTTATTTAAATCTCACAAGCGCAGAAATGCCTCGCTTTTGAAGCAGAGAAAATAAAGGATGTGTATCACCTGAAAAAGTCCCTTTAGATGTCGCCTCTCACCCTCCACATTAGCTGTCCTGAGTGGAAAAACGGACTCGTAATGGCCACTTCTTGAGTTATTTTTCTTTCGGAAGGAAATTAAACTGAGGATAGCGCTGATGTGTTACACCATAGCAGATACACATCCTGGGAAGGGGTTAGGCTGGTGAACCATCTCAGGGAGATTACAGGGGAGCAGCCCGTGATGACGCTGCACTTTAAGCGCTGTTGGATTAGTATTAGCGCACACACCCTTCAGGTCCGCTCAGCACCTAGTGGAGCCGCTCAGAAACCGTCCCCAGAGACCTCATCAGTAAAGGCTTTAAATGTAAGGACCCTCCAACCTCAGCCTCCCAAAAAGTAAAATATCATGACATAAATTGGTTAATCTCGCAGTAAAATGACTTTAAGGGGCCAATTTTGTTCTGTTTGCATTCGCTCAAGCCAGATGTTTTCCTTGCAAGCCAAGCATGTGTTTATGAGGCCACAGGAGAAAAGCTTTAATGTGTCCAGTAATCATAATGCACACTATTAATCTGAGGTTCCTACATTAGCATTTTATTAGCGGTCAGCATTTTGTTGTAACGTTCTTTACCACATGGAGCCGCTCATCTCAGTAAAGAAAAGCGTGGGTCTCTGAATATCTTGATTGAAATACCAGTATTTCAGCGTCTTCTCTGCGTTTCACATACTGGCTCTAAATACTACAATACCCATGATCCTCAGCCGCCGGTGAAATAGAAAAGAAGCGTTTTTGTTGCGACTGGCTCAACTCTACACGGCCCAAATCCATCCTAATGTGAAAGCGAGGTGTTTTAAGAAAACCAAAAGTTTTATCGAGCTTCTGTATTAATCTGAGCTTTAGCTCACGGTTATTGGTAAGTTACGGGTTAGTTTTAAGCTCTAAGATTCCTTTTTTTTTCTGAAATGGAGTACTCGTGTCTCCTTACCTTTTTATATGTACCTTCAACTTTTTTTCTTATCAAGAAACGACAGTTAATTCTGAGTCCAAGAAACGCTCAAGCTGTCAGTCACCCAAAACTTTCTACGCAGAACTAGAATTGGATTCATACTTCTGGAGCGAAGAGATAGAAATAACCTCTATACCTCACACCTCTCCGTGTTCGCTGTCACCAGAAATTAAACAGAGCCGCCTCAAGTGTTCGTTCATTCTGGCAAGCTTCACTTCTTTTTTTTTGGTGGGGGGAGGGGAAAGTCTTGACACCGATACCAGAAACAAACATGAAATTTTTACGTTCCCCTAACCGATGGAAGCCAGTGGCACTCACCGGCGAACTCTTCACCCCCTCTCACTGCCTCCAGGCTCCGGGGAGTGTTTTACTAGAAAGCACAAGACAAGACGATGTGCAGAGAGGCGGAAAGGAACGAGTCGACTAAGCGCAAACGGTCTTTCCACACCGGTTCAGCTCAGGGCCAACGAAATGGAAACCGACAGCCGCTCAGATGCCGGCGTAACTTTCGCTGACGTGTTTTCTGAGCAGATTGTGCTGCGAGTGTGAACATACAGTGCTCACATGCACTACACTGCATTTGTAGAAGAGAAATAAGTGTGCGTATGTGTGTGTGTGTGTGTGCGTGTGTGCTCTCAGCAGGTTTGTTTAGTAGAAAGGCTAAGGTGTCCCAGAAGTGAGTCTCTGTGACCTTGGCTTGAAAGAACACATCACCAAAACCCATTGAGAGTGATGACCCTTCCCCAGCAGTACCAGAGGGGGTAATCTCTCACACACACACACACACACACACACACACAGAGTTTCTCCCTTTCCAGCTGCGTCAAGGTGAGAGAACAGAAGTGCTGTGTCACACTCTGGGTCAGGACACTGTTACACAGCAAAAAATTAAAATGGTGGCCACCTTGAGAGCCGTAAAAGCCAGACGATACGCAGCAGAGACGATGGCGATGATGATGAAAGTGATCGATGAGGGCAGGCTGATGTGATAAATGGTCTAACAGAGTTTAATAATGTGCTACAACAAGATGCACGTCAGGTACTTTGTTAAGTTTTATTGGTACAGACACGGAAAAAAGCATCTGTTTTAAAACATAAAGCCCTGACTTAAGTGATAAATGGACGAGCTTCACCTGAAGCTCTTTTTTTAATGTTATTTTATCTTTTTTCTATTTGTATTTTATCACTTTTGACTTTTCTTTTGTGCATTTGAATTGAGTTGTATATGAAGACAGGTGATAAATTAAAGGAAAAACTTGGATAAATCAGTAGGGAAACATTACAAATGCAGATCTGGTGGCTCTGTTTTGTTGTTGGGGGCATTTTGCTGGCATGCTTTGGGTCTGCTTGTCCTTTTAGATGGAAGAGTCACTGCAAATCAATCCAAAATTGTTCCAAGCGATCACCTTTATCTTATAATCAAACCTTTCTATCCTGATGGGAGTGGTCTCTTCTAGGACGACAATGCCTCCATCCATAGTAGAGGGGTCACTTAATGACTCGATGAGGATGAAAATGATGTGGATCGTTCACTGTGGCCTTCACAGTCACCACATCAGTGGAAGATTTTGAAGCAATGTGTCATCCTCTCCGCCATCATCATCAAAACATCAAATATCTTTTGGAAGAAATGGTCATGGTGATCCAAAACCTTATTACGACACTTTATGTTTTTTTTTTACTTTAACTTGTCACCTGTCTGTATTCAGTCTGTGCATAAACTGAAGGCATAAAGTAGTTCGTTTGTTGCAGCCATTTACACAAAAGTAGGTCAGAAAGAAAATTATTCATGCCCAACAACAGACTGATTCAAAGAAACCTCAGAGCAAGCAGATAAAGACTGCGCATACGTGCCTTTATCATGCAGCGTGGGATAAAGATTTTTACATCTAAATTTAAAGCTGCTTAAGGAGACACCCGCAGGCCGTATCGAGGACACTGAAGGTTAAGGAATTAATTGTGTTGTGAACAGTTCTTCACCCTTTCCCCCCCTCAAGCGTTCTGAACACCCCGGTCTCAGATCACTGATCAATACTTGAGCCCCAGCTTGAGCTACGCTGATGAATAAAAAAATCACTTCAGACAGTAATTATGAAACAATGCTAAATTATTTACACGTGAAAAGCTCATTTTCAAAAACTGCTTTCCAAAAAACGTTCGGTAGAACAAATACGCAGAACCTGTGAACCGAATATTGACGCCCAGTTGAATAATTAGGAAACTTTTGCCTCGATTCTCCACAGCAACAGGATTACTTTGCTGAAGAAGCCTTTTGGGGGCTAAATGCAAAGAGCAACCTCATGCAATCCAGAGAGTGCAGAAATGAGGAGTGTACTGTCGATTTTTATGCGACTAATTGCTCTGCATCCCAGCATGAGAGGAAAACACCAATGAGATGAAAAAAAAAAAAACGAGTCAGCTCAGGAGCTCGGAAGAATCAGACGGAGACTCGTGGAAATGAAGGGTCGACATCGGATCCCGGCACTAGAGGAAAACAGCTCCCAGCTTCCCGACCATAACTTCTGCTGCCACTGTGCTCAATCGATTCCTTCAAGGCAATCTAGCGGAGCTTAGCAGTGACGAAAGTGTCTTCTTCTCGCCATCCAATATAGGAGACAGACATAGATTGACACAGGAAGAAACACATCCGAGTGCAGGAGGTGAATGGCCATGGGAATAGGGAGGAAGACGCCCGTTTGTCCCACCAGAAATTCCACAAACATCGCAAGTTAGTGGAGGGAATCAGGTTTAGCGTAATGGTGTGTGTTTGCAGCTGTTCTTTTCAAAATGGACTCGCTCAGGAAAGAGACGAGAAAAATCACAAGACTTCTTTTTTCCACTTTCACTGCATTACTCTTCCATCTCTCACACGCGGTATTTGTTTCTGCTTGTGCCCCTTCTTCCTGTCCACCACTCGTCACATCGTTCAACTCGGGGAGAAATCAGCAGCACTCGGTTTGTTAACTGTTAATGCCGATATTGCAGAAGCGTTGCCACATGAGAATAAGATTGTATGAATAAATTAATTTCATTTTTATTACTCTGTCGGGCATAAAGCTGCGGCCGAGACACTAATAATTCATACAAGCCAGATACAGAGTGCTGCCATATTTTCAAACGACAAAAAAGTCGGCAAAAAATCCCGACTTTTACAACCAGCACTTCAGTGTCTGCAGCAAAGATTACTCACAAACATTTATTATATATATACACAGGAGAAATATGAGTATATGCTAATTAAATAGTCCACCTTGTCTTCTTTTCCAGGCTTTTCAGACAGCAATTATCAAACTTAAACACATCAAAAGTTAACAACCATCACTTTTTAAGACACATTTCAGAGTTGTTGTTGAGTCATTTCATTGAAAATTGAAATTCTTGCACCATCATAGCATCATATGACTCAGTGATTTTATTGTTATTGCTTTTACCATGCTGGTAGAGAAAGTTAATTATCTAATATTTGTGATCTCAATGATCAGCAGATGGGATAAATTACAAATCATCATCTCAGAAGATTGTGTCACGTTCCTGAGTGTGACTCAGCCGATAAAAATGGAAAAAAAGGAGAAAAAAAAAAGTTTCAGAACAGCTGCATCATTGAGGGAATCGATGACCCCTGTTTCAGGTCATGCCGCTATGATGAGTCTGCAATATAAATATCCAAATGGGGAAAAATGTGAATTGATTGCCTCGGATCAGTTTCCTCGCAATCAGACGGACGTGGAGAACTCCAGCCTTTTTCTAGATACATCAAACTGTCGCCAGTCCTAATAAACGAAGATATGACATGATACTCGATATAATTGGTGTCTTGTCCCTAATCGGAGGTAATAACTTACCCAGCTTTTTATTTACCACAACTGGGCCCCACATACTTCCGCTCAAACTCTGTCAGATCACATTCTTCCCGTCTCCCGCCCACACATTTCCCTCACGGCTACTCGACTGTCTGTACAAAGGAATTTTTAAAAAAGGTGGGTGGACAGCTTATTCTCCCCTTAAATCAGCAGGAATAGCCAGAAAGCGCTCCCTGAATACATAAAATATGACGATACTGATGATGTCAGGGGAAGATGAGGACGAGACCCCGCAGCAAAAGGTCACGACCTCTACGTTTGATCGCCGCACTTCTTCGGGCAGCCGCCGCGAAGGTGGTGAGGAGAGCTGCGATTACGTTTGGTGTTTACCGTGATTAGAGCTGCTTAATCTGCCCGGGTAATTCCTCGTTAGGGCCCTCGTATCAGACGTCCCCCGCTTTACTTCCAGCATTTCAAACCGCCGGGTACCTTTGGGCGTGACTGAAATGAAGTCTCACAAGCAACTAATGCGTGTTTTAAAAGTTCAGAGCAAATACTGCCGTGACCTGGGAGCAACCGCGGCAGGGAGGAAAAATCAGACGTGATATGAAAACTGAGAAAAGAGATAGCAGGGACTTTTCTCAAGCAATTAAAGCCATCTTAGGTGCAAAAAAAAAGTATTCCTTTAAGCCCGAAATAATCGAGTGGAAAAGAAGCGCAGGAAATGACAGCAATGAGAGCTTAGAGGAGAGGTAGAAGAGTTTTTCTTTCCTCCAGATAATCACATATTACATGAAGTAGAGGGGGAAGATTTGGGAGAGTGGAAATGACACAAAGGAGCAAATGAGGTGCTACTTCCTAATATACAGCACTCTCAAGACAAGTTTTTTCAGGTAGATTCACCATTTTGTGAACTTTTACATAAAGTATTAAAAGTAATGATCTCAGTGCTAATACTTTAGCACGGGTTGAAAGATAACAAACGATTAGCATTATCCAAAGTAAGAAGTCTGACCTTATTATAAGTTGAGAAGAATGTGTTTGGGTTTTTTTGTTTTTTTGCTTTTTTTTTAACATCCAGTGGTGCAGCTGCAGGTTTGTCGTGGCTTGTTCAAAAGTTTGAAATGAAACAATGAGACAAAAAGTCCACTTTTTTATTTAATTCCTGGTAGAAAGATTTACACATTTTTCACCTAAACTCATGCATGGAAAAGTAAAGAACACAAAACTTGGTTGTGCTGAAGCTAGTCAGTCAGTCTGTTAACTGGTCAGTTATCCTCCTGCGCCACCACCAGGATGACATTTTATTTCATTTTGTTCTTATTTTATTTTGTCATGCATATTACTTTCCCTAGTAAATATATACCTCGTTGTTGTGCACATGTTATATCACTCCAAGGAAACTATCTTTAGCCACTTTTAAGTCAATATCGCAGTGATACAGAAGACCCCCCTGATGTCTAAATATTTCAGAGGGTTGAATAATACTCTTTAGAGAGCAATGGTTCATTCATCTGAAGAAAAATACAATGTCAAGTGAACAAATAAATGGTCCAAATATCTTTTCACTGCGCGCTGCAGAAGAGAGTTTCTTTAACCATTTGAATTTGCACCTTGGCTGAAGTCTCTGGATTTCGGTGGATAACTGGGTCAGACCAGCTACTAGGTGAGAAGGTGAACTGAGGGTTAAAGCCGTGAAACATCAGCGGGTTAATGTTGTCACTGTCAGCATGTCAGCGTGCTGATGTAAGCGTTTAGCTCAAAGGATCACTCCTCCTAAGCTCGGCGCCACAGACCGGCTCGCGTGGCTGTAGACGCTTAGTCCTGATCCTGTATGACTAGGGGTCTTTGTTCATTTCTCAACATACTGGCAATATTGAAAATCATTGAGTAATCTGCTATTCTGTCTGCCAAGGTTAATTTTTTTAATACTTCCACAAGGAAAAATAAAGGTTTTAGGGCTTTGAAACAGCAGATTGTTCAGTGACATAAAATAACAGTCTAAAGTATTTTCAAGCTTTTAAGCTCATCTGATGGTTCACCCAAACCCAAACCAACGTCACATTTCAGCCAAACTACTCGCAAATATGAAAGGAGACAAAAATAAAATGCTTCCTTTCGTCCATCCTCCACCAGCCGCTGCCCTCTTTGACCTCTGTCATGACATATCGATGAAAGGGACACAACCTCTTTAACCTTTCATTTTAGACACCTTCGGGGGTCCTCCAAGTGTCATCGTACTCGTGCAGGGATGGAGAGGTCGCTACGGCAACAGCCATGAAAAGGGCCGGTCCCCAGGCACCGGAGCAAATTGGCTCCAACGTTGAATGTGAATCTTTAATCACTCTGTGCCACCCCCAGGCCAACTCTCACCTCCGCCACATCGACGTCAAGCAATGCCATAGAGATAACACTCCCTTATAAATGTGTGCGTGTGTGTGTTTCCATAACTGCTACACACACACATCAGAATGAGAGAAAAAAAGCAGGAATTAGTTGTCTAAGCACAGAACAGTGCGTCCACTTTATAAGGGTTTTTTTCTAATTAATGAAAGCAGAGCTGAACCTGGAATTACTTTCATAAAAGTAAATCCTTTCTATTCATTCATGCGCGTGAGCCTTTTTTTTTTACTTCCAGAGGCCACAAATTCATGCAGAAAAGTTACGGGACAAAAATCCAATCTTAGCAATATGACTGCCTTGATGAATGGATCCAGATTATTATCTATCGTTCTGCAAGGCTCCTATTAGGAGGTCTATAGTCTTTGAAGAGCTCCCTGCCTGACTGAGCCGAGTCATCTTACTGAGTTCAACCTCTGTGTGTGTGTGTTTGTGTGTGTGT